>JAEIIL010025932.1:0-33243 GCA_018905715.1 Drosophila lini | reverse complement strand
TGCGTTGCAAACTTCTGACTGAAATTATAATACCCTGCAAGGGTATAAAAATATAAAAACTCTTTAAAATATATCATATATGTTAGAATCAAATTCCCTACAATTTTCTTGAAGTGCACTCAGTATTCGCTTTCTCTTTCTCAATGGCACTCTCCCATAATTGAGAGACAACGTGCGTGGCGGATGATGGGCAAAGAAACAATGACACCGTCCCCATCCGTTCCAGCGCCTGGCACGTCCGCAAAGTGGCGTTTCCACTGGTGTCCACTGTTCCACTGGAAACACCGCCTCACTCTACACCCACTTCCACATCCACATCCACATCCTCGTCGCGAATGCGAAACGCATTTGAAATGAGCTCAGAGGAGGAGGAGCGGGCGTCAAAAAACAACAATTGCAAAATGAATATTCGAAATTGCAGTGATATATCATCGATGGATTGTTCCTCGCCCTCTGTTCGCGTCCCGCAACGGTGAATCGTGAAACGTTACGCAAATTTTCTGGCAGATTGTCATGTTTCTGATGGTTTGGCAAAATGATTGATTACTTTGTTCCTGTTCCCCGGAAACAGTGAACGAAAGGCTGCAAGTGGTGGTGGAAATGGCAGAGAGAGCGATGATGAAAGTGAAGAATCGGAAATGCAAAAGTGGGGAGAAAAGTGCAAGAGGAAAAACGACTGATTGATTGAAAGGGGTTTTCCTATATAGTGTATATGCGTGCGAAGCTCCAAGATGAACGCGCCGCCGCCCATCAATCCCCCTGACACTTTCATGATGGCCCATTTGTATTTCATTGCATGAATTCAATCAAAATCAAGAAACAAAAGTGTAAATTGTTCAAGCAATAAACTATATATCCGCGAAATGGGATTAATTTTAGTTAAAATATAAATAAATAAATAATTAAAGGATTTTTCATGATATTTTGCGGGCGGTAAAGAGTGTGGCATATGTTTAAAACAAACTTTATCTGCCGGCAACCTATAGTAATGTTGTCACAGGTTTTGAAAGCTCTACCTTTCATAAAAGAAGTCCCAGTTTTGCTAATGGTTTACCAGAAACTACCAACTTCTGGCTAAAATTATAAATCTTTGCAAGGGTAAAAAATAATGTCCAGCTGAATCGAGTTGTCTGGGTCGGAGATGCCTTCTTGTAATTCTAAGTAAGAATTTCTTACAAACATTTTCGAAGAAAGTTTTAAAATTTCCCTAGAATCCAAGTACAAAATCAGTAGATATTTCAAAATCTCATCCATATATTTCCACATGACAAAACGTATTGCCGATGGACAAAAATACACAATTTAAAGTGGAGAAGATCCTAAATCTGCGACGCATTTCAGTGCAGACGGAGAACATGGAGGAGCTGCCCAACTTCCTGCCGCGTCAACTCAGCGCTGACGACACAGCCAAGCGCCACGACAAGGGGCCTCTGCCCAGGGGACGCTGGATGTCGGCAAGTGCAGTGGACCTGCCACCTCCACAAAGATCTCCCATGTCCCAAGTGAATCGCCAACGGGAGCTGTACTCGACCAACCAATACATCACCGTATTGAAGACGCTGGTGGGCGTGATCGTGGTCTGCACTTTCCTAAGCATGATTTTCGTTGGTCACCTTGGCCAGAATGGGGAACTAGGGTCCAGCCCGAAGGTCCTGATCCTGCTGTGGAACGAGGACCCAGCCAAGATGCCCAGGAGACCAACGCACTCGGAGTGTGGCTGTGTGGTCACCACTGGCAAGAGGCATTTTGACAAGCCTTACGACGCCGTCGTCTTCAACGCAGATCTGCCCTACTCCCTCGAAGGTTTCAGCGAAATCAACCGCACTGCTGACTGTCTGTCGGTCTTCGCTGCCAGGAATCCCCTGAGCCTGGGCCAGGGTTCAGGCACCTGGCCCGTCGACGACTGGCCCTTCTTCAACCTGACCATGACCTATCGCCTGGACTCGCAACTGGTCTGGTCGGAGTACTACTTCTCCCTCACCAACACGGCCAGGAGGTTGAATTCGTTCCGTGCCCCCAGTGAACACTTTGGCGACGATATGCCGGGTAGTAGAATCCAGTTCCTGGAGAGTAACTTGCAAAAGAAGGATCGCCTGGCCATGTATCTCATCTACGAGGTGGATGAGGCTAGCCTCCCTGAGAGCTTGTACTTGGCAGAGCTGCGCAAGTACGTCGACCTCGATGCCTTTGACAGCTGTGTGGGTCCCAACGAGTAAGTTATGAGAAGCTCATCGTTGGAATACCCCGTAAACTCTCCACCCGCAGCTGCAATCACTACCACTTCTTGCTGATCTTTGATGCGACAGCCTGCCCAGACTATGTGCCACCCCAGATGTACATGGCCATGCATAACTTCATTGTGCCCGTCCTGATTGGAGGCGGGAACCTGACCAACCTAGTGCCGCCGCACTCATACATCAGCGGCCACGACTTTCCGCAGCCCAAGGATCTGGCGAAACATTTGAAGTACCTGGTGAAAACTCCGGAGGAGTACAAGCGATATTTGTGGTGGCACTCGCTCTACAAGCTGCGCCGCAACTCGGTGCCCTACTGCCAGCTCTGCTCTCTCCTCAATCAGCCGAAGGAGGAGCGACGCGTGGAGACCTCCGCGCTGACGAACTTTGCCGACTGGTGGACCAAATATCAGTGCCCCCCGAGAGTCACCTCCTTCCTGTGATCCACCTTGTGAGATGCCCATTCTTTGTTTTCCAGAGTCCTCCCAATTATAATTACCAATGTTCGCAAATTGCCTTTGATCGGTGTGGTTCCGTTTAGTTGACTTGTTGAGTTCTGGGTTGTCTTCTTCTTGGGTTCCTCTTGTTCGGCGGGGTTCTTGGGGTTTAATTCCGCGGAATTTCGGCGGCACTTCATTGACCTCGCCGACAACTCCGAGTTGCAGGGAGCCTTAATGAGCTATACTCTATCAAAAGGTTTGGGTTTAAATGGAGGTGGGAAGTGCTTTCCAAAGTTTTTGGTAATTTTTTGAACTTTTATTTGAAGTTTTTAAAATATGTTTATTAGAACTTTTATAAACATGCATTCAACAATTTAATCACATTATTTATAATCTCATTTTGCTGCTTTTTAGAGCATACAAAATTCGGATTCTCACCAAAACCCTGACATAATTCCCTTTCAAAATTTTGGGTTATTTTCGCAAATGGTTTGGCCTGGGCGTCGTCCCAAGGCTGGCAGGATGCCTCGCATGCCAACCCGTGCCAGGCAGCCCGGTATGCAGCCATATGGAACGGAAAAAGGTGAAATGGAAGGACGGAGGAGGACGGTGCAGCCGGCTATTGTCGCTCAAGTGGAGCCTTGTGCTGGTGGGAAAACTCGCAGGGACAGCCGTCAACGGCACTGGCACTGGCACTGGGCATAGATAAAGCAAATATGTAGAACTTGTTCCCCATTGTGGACCATTCCAGATGGAGATGGAGGAGATGCCAGCGATGTGGAGTGGGCAGCTCCGGACGCGAACGAGTGGGCGACAAGACATGACAAGGCGGTGCCGTCCAGAAAATGTGGGATAAGGTGGAATATAGTGGTGGTGGTGGTGGTAGTGGTGGTGGTGGGTCCAGGTGAGGTGCCAGGCGGGGCGGCTCACACAATGCACGAAAAGCAAACAGAATTGTCATGGGAAATATTTCATGGGTGAGGAGTGAAGTGCCCAAGATGTGCTCCCCATTTTCCCCTCAAATCTCACATCTCTCTCCCGGCTGGGAATGTCTTTCAAAACGGTATCACGGGGCACAAAACACTTTTCTTCTCGCCACACACAACACAATATTTATAAGTTAAATGCTTCACTAAACAATAAGCCACAGCGGACAACTGGCTAGGAGTTGTGCACTGAGAGAAATTGGGCTGTAGAATCCATAATAACATAAAACTTGAGTTTAAGGGAATTTTTTCTTTAAAGAAAAATGTATTTTGATTGGTTTTCAATTATTTTCCCCTAAATAATTTGTAACATATTTTTCCACCCATTTTTTTTTTCTCTGCATAATCCAAACTCGGACTGGGACATGGTAAAAAGGAGAAAAAAGTAAGTTGAAGGCGAGGCGATAATGAAACCAAAGACAAGCACATCGGACCAGGTCCACAGGGCCTTGCCTTGGACCCTTCGAGTTGACAGGTTGTCCCTTGTTGCCCGATGACTCCCCACCAGCACTACCTTCGGGTGCCCCCTGCTCTCCTGGATTCCCATTTCGGTTCTGGGAAGTTCTCATCATCTCACTCTCTCTCTCTCTCTCTCTCGTGTTTGCCCATTCTGTTATCAACTATTACAATATTTTTGTTTAATTGACAAACAGGTTTATCATTAACATTTTTCTCACTCACAACTCCCAGCTCCAACTCTGCGTTGGCGGCTGCCTTCTCTGGAGTTTCTTGCTTTTTTTTTTTTTTTGGGAAAGCATTCCTGGAGTGGGGAAGCAGCGGCGCTTCAGTTGACGCTCCAACTGTTTTCCCACACTGATTTCTGATATTTCTGGACACCGTGAAGCAGCAGAGCAAACTGAACCACAATGGGATGATGTGAGAAGTGTACTAAATGGTCAATAAACAAGGAGAACCTTTCCCTTGCCAGGGAAATGTGTGACGACGTTGGGAAAAATCAATTGGGAATTGCAAGCCTTGTGGTGCAAATACAAATAGATTGTGGAAAAATTCCAGTATATTTCGTTAAATGAATTAATTATTGTAAGGGCCTTTAACTTGTTATAATGGAATTTTTTAGATTATTTAATTGCAAGAAAAAAGGTAACTGCGTGTATTCGAAGCTACCGCAATCTATTGATTTTTAAATATGTTGCCTAATATTAATAATTATAATTTTATATTTATTTATTTCCTCAAAGAATTATCATTATTATTCTGAGCAAAAAACACTAAACAAATTATGATTATTTTTTTGACAAAAAAAAAACACTATAAAGATAATCACTACCTTTTTGCTTAAAATAATAATTGTTATAAAATTATAATCAATATTTTTTCAGAGTTCTTTTCTCGCTCAACCTTGTAGTTAGCAGTTGATTTAAATTTTAAATATTTCATACATAGTATTCCTATTTTTAATCACAACTTACATATAATTTTATTCAATTTTAAAGCAAAATATTCCTATTTTGAATCATCCTTTTAATTTTTCACCACTGTGCAAGCCTCGTTTCGGTCACACATCAAACTTTAACAACTCAATCACGACAAAGTGTCGCCAAAAAATAAAAAGAAAACAGAAGCGGCAGATAGAGCGCCCTCTAACTCTATCTAAATACTTTAAGAGGCCTTCTACTGCTATCCCCAGACCCAGCCTCGTAAACCACTAAGTGGCAGCCAAGTTTTTGGGATTAAAAAAAAAAAGAGCTTCTGGCCGAAAGACTTGTGCTCGGTCTGGGCTTGTTTGCTTTTGGCGCTGCCGTGAAAATGCATTTTCCCTTCGGCCCCTTTTTTTACCAATTCAAAATTCCCTGTGTGTGTGTGCCCGTTTTCTCACCTGTGGCGGCGGCGGCGGCTGCTGTCGATGCTCGTTTTAATTTGTTTGTTTACATTTCGCTGCCCCACCTGCAACCTGCAGCAGCAGCATCAGTGGCGGCGGCGGCAAAGTTTGTTCCCAGCTCGCAAATGTTTGGAAATAGACGGAACGGGATGCTTGGTCCACGGGGAGATGATGCTCCACCCGGCTGCTGCTGCTGCTCCGTTGGGAGTACCGCGTGTGTTTTGGTGTTAACAACTCGACACTTCATTAATTGAAGTTGAAAAAGTGCAGCTATAAAAAGACTATTAAGTTTCAGGCCCACAACAATGGAACAGATCGGAAGAGAATAGAAAACTCTGGGAAAAATTAATGGAAAATTTTGAATCTACTAATTTAAATACGAAATTATTTATTTCTTCTGGGAATTAGCTTAGCCCTAGCTTTTATTTTACTTATAAATGGTGAACATGATTTTAAAATTCCCAATTTTAAGACCCGCTTTTAGGTTTAATTAATTACCAACAACCTATTTTTCTTCAAGTGCATCCCCAAGCAGAGAATCAAAGTAAACTTCGAGTGGCTGCAGTGTGCCCATCGAATGCACATAACATAAAATCTTCGACGATGGAGGGAACTTTCCGAGTCTCTGAGTTCGCATTAGACGCAAATTTGATGGCTATTGAAAAGTTCAATGGTTTCCAGCGTCTCCGAAGAGTCTTTCTCCATCCCAAAATCCGAAAAGTGGCCCTCAATAGAGTGTGAGTCTTTGTTTATCCCATACTTACACTCTGCCCATGGAAGTGGAAGTGGAAGAGGGAATGGGAGACACATCAGAAATCTGGAAATATCTAGGGTAATCGAGAAACCTAATGTGAGCATATCACAATTAAGAATTTGGCAAGACGGCAATATCTAGTGATTTTCCAATGCATATTTCCAAATATTTAATGGAGAAAAAACGTTGGGCAAGAGCCAGAACTTCAGGAGGGCCGAAAATCCCCAAACCCCTCCTTCCGATCCGATCGTCACACATAAATAGTTCATGGCAGTGGCCATAAAAATAAATCTATATGCAAATGTGACTTCAGCTTAACATGCCACAGCGTCAGAGAGGGTGAGCTTGAGCCTAGCCAAAAATAGTGAAGGTAATTCCAAATATTTCGAACATAAGTTACCCTTTAAAATGGGATTTTTATGGGGCTCAAAAAAACTACTAAAAATATGTTAGAATATTTAGAATATATATAAAAATTTACAAAGTCTAGATCTCTTTGAAAAGTACTAAAAGTATCTGAAATTATTAAATATAAATTTATAGATAATTGTAATAAATAATAAAAAACCTCATAAAGCATCCATACTTATTTAGCATTCAATACCCTGTACAAATAGTTGTATCCCAAGACAGTCAAGGACTCTGAAATCGCTGGCGCAGAGGCGTCTGCAGTTTAAAGCCTCTCTCAGCAGCGACTTTGAATCTTTACAAAATGTGACAAGTTGCGGAATTATTTTTCGCAGAAGATGTTCTCCAACTCCAACTGCAACTGCGATTTCGAATCCGAATCCGAGTCCAACTTCGTTCAGTTCTGTTCTGCGTGCAGATGAGCTGAGATTGATAAGCGGCAAGGAAGACCATGGATCCGCCTCGAGCTTTGTGGCTCTGTTCAGCGTTCAGCAGAGATGCAAGTGCCTAGATAAGGCCAGCGATTTATGTGGAAGCTCCTGGGAGCTGGGAAGGTGCTGAGGTGCTGAGGTGCCCGCGATGACAACAGTAGCATCCATCCAGAGCAGAGAATGTGCCGGCAATTTAGAGGCGATTACAACCGGCAATGGCATTTTAAGTGGCCATTGTCAAGGTGCGCGATCTGTGGGCGCGTGATAAGCGCCAGCTCCCTGCCGTGTGGGCGATCGATTCCCCAAGGTGTGGGTGGCCAGAGACGAGCCTGAAAGACCTAGGAAACCTAGCAATAGAATTTGGGATTGGTTCCCGTAAAGGCACCTTTTATAGGAAAACCTCTGAGGATTCTAAAATATTTTTTATGTGACAAAAATTTAAAACGGAGGCGAAACCGAGACACTATTACAGGATCAGTCCTTGCACTTTTGACAACGGGGTCCCGACGGTTCGATGGTCTTAGGCACATACGAGGGATCCTTCTTCTGGGCCACCTCCTCGTTCCACAGCTTGTTGAGGTAGTCCTCCAGCTTGGCCACGATGTCCTCTTCGCCCTGCGAGCAACTGGCAAAGGCCGACCCGCTCTCCCCCTCGGAGGTGGAGGGGGAGGTGCCTTGGCACACGTTTGTGGCCTCGCTGCACGAGTCGTGCTTGCAGTCAATGGGGCAGTGGTGGTTGTCCCAGTCCTCTGACGGTTCCAAGGTCTCCTCATAGCTGCTGTCCTTGGTGCGGGCCGGCGGCTCCTCAACGCGATACCACTTCACCTTGTACGAGTCCTGGCCACACTCCCCAAACTGCTCGCCGGTCAGCTGGTCAATGTTGCACTCGCAGATCAGGAACGGCGAGTTGCACTGCTGGCAACGCGGCAGGTTCACCTCGTGGTTGATGATGGGTCGCGGCAGCTTCCTCTTCATCTTGACATCCTCGGCGGTCATACGGGGCATCTGCAAGCCGCACATAATGCAGGCTTCCGGCAAATCCGTCCCCTCCGACAGGGTGACCTTCTGCATTGGCCTTTGGCCCGCCTTGGGATGGCCGGGAACCTCCTGCTTGGAGCAGCCCTTACACGGGCAGCCGGGCACCAGAAGCGGATCCGATCTGGCCGTCATCCGCTGGTACAGAGCAGTGTAAACCAGGTTAATCTGGCGCTCGTAGTGCTGGTGTGCCCAAAAGAAGGCCGCCTTGTAGTTGTCAAAGATGCGGGCGGTCTTGTAGGCGGCATGCATCCATGCCTGCTTCTGGGTGTGCACTGCCATGGCGTCCACGATGGGATTGCTGATAGTCACCGGCGGTTTGCCATGGTAGAAGGCCTTGAAGGCGCGCTTGATGATCGAATACGAGAGCATTGCCTCGACAGGCTCCATTTGGCACTTCAGTCGCAGCGCCTGGAGCAGATCCTCGCGATTGAGATGCGTTCCCGGTGCCGGTTTTGGGGGGCAGTTGGTGCGCAGGCGCTCGTGATAGACAAAGGCGCGCTTGATAATCCCCCTGGCCATGCGGGACTTGCAGGTGCCAATGCCACAGATCACCATTATCTGGGCCAGGCTCTTGGCTATGTCCTCCACATTGTCGTCGAACAGCTGGTAGGGATCCAGTTTCCGTTTGCAGTTGCAGCAGCAGCGAGTGAGAGCCGGCGAGGGAACTCCGGCCAGTTCTTGGAGCTTTCTGGCCTTTTCGAATTTTTCCATGTCAAATAGTAAAGGAAATGCGAAAAACCAACCGAATTTTGCACTTGCTATTCTATAAATACATTAATTAACTAAATTTCTAGAAATTTTAGGAGAGAGCAAAGGAGGAGGTTACTTGTCTCTACAAAAAAAACTGGTTTTCTTTAATAAACTAAAATAAAAAATATAATTAAATTCCCTAAAAAATCTGTTAGACCAACCAGGTCGCTGAAATCAATCCCTTCCCCCATTAATTGATCAATTTGTGTGCAAACATGACACAGTTTCCGAGTTCCCCACAGAGTTCTCCCCCAAAAAAGTAAGATAAGAACTAATGCGATGATCAGGTTTACCATAATAGAACAATAATCGGTTTGTCCCAATATTTTCTCTGGCCTTTTAATTCGGTTATTTGAGCCAGTGGGTCTAGCTAGGATTACAAACCCTAGCCTGTGGGGTCACAAGAATGCAGTGGGTCTGTCTCTCTCTCTCTCTCTCTCTCTGCAATTATGCTAAATAGATTGGGGCCGATCGGACTGACCATCGAAATAAATAAGAGAACCCCAAACACACGACAGACGACAGACCTAAATTGTTCAAATAAATTAAGTTGTAGCTTTCGAATGCCATGGAGAACGGAGAACGATCCAAGATCGGAGATCGGAGATCAGAGATGGTGTGGGGATTGGGGCAAGTAAATACGGGAATGGAAACGTTCAGAGGCCGCCGCCTGTTGCATTGTCATTTGATAAATTATGATATTTGATCAATTGTTCCGCTGCGGTGGCTGGAAGTGCCTTTGCCTCGTAGATGAAGACGTCTCTCCAGCCCGCATCCAGTTTGCCGAGTGAACTTTTGTCGGGTTTACATTGTAATGGCATCTGGCGGGGCAAACATACAAACATCTCTAGTCAAGTCTGTCAGTCAGTCAGACAGTCCCACATCCATTCATCTGCATAATAGAATCTCCATTCAGAGGGGGGGAAGACGTGGTGGAGTTGCCTCTTTATTGTGGCTAATAGGCCTTTTGGCCGCTTTGTTGTTGTGCCGCCTTTGGTCACCACCAGGCGGCAGCCAGTGCCCCAGCAACACCATCTCCATCAGCATCTCTCTCTCTGTGGCACTGGCATTTCTATGTGGATTAATGAATGGCAGCAGTAACAGCTCCGGTGAAGCTCAGGCTGGAGGTGCTTGGGGATAAGTAGAAGGTGAGACGCACACTGAGGGAAACTTACAGAAGCTAACAAACTAATTAGAGTTCATAAAATAGCAAATTAATGATAAAGTGTATAATGATATCCTCTAAAAAATCTATACAATTAATTGCTACATTCTTTAAGGTCTAGAAAAACCAATTTTCTAATACATTTCCCTCAGTGCCTTTTGGGGAAGACATGTGTTTACCTTTCATATAGACACACATATCCCATGCCGGGTGCAGTCAACAGGCCCCTAATTATGTGTAAAGGTGTTGTGTGTTGTTCCTCCTGCCCCATCTCCCGCTCTCCTCTCTTCTTTTTTTTGTCATCATCCATCTCTCGGAACTACAAGGGTTAATTAGTAGTGCAGGATTGTCGGCGGCACAAACGGACATCAATCGATATGGAGAACTGGCTACTGGCTACTGGCTACTGGGGAAGAGCTTCTGTTCTTGTGGCATACTGATTGCAAGTTATTGATTTTCCAGAGACACGGGGGAAAGGGGAACAGCTGCTGCTCCCCTCAAGAAATTCCTAATGTTTGACCATTTGCCATTTTACGAGCCTCGCGCTGTATCGAAATCGAATGCCCCGGAAAATGTCTAAACAAGAGAAAACCGAGGGCAGCAACTCATCATAAAAGGCCAAAAATGCAATAAAAATAAATTTAACACAACATTTGCTTTGGGCAGCCTCATCCTGTCTCATCCTTGTGTCACAGGACCCCAAACAATCCCGGAGACAGGCAAAATATTTTCAATAATAAATCTATTTGATGGCCTCCGGAGGCCAGGGAGTTTTTACGATCACAGCGATGACAGCAGGCGCAGTCATTAAAAATCTCACCGAAAGTTATGTCTCCGCGCATGATTAATCCTTGGGGATGTGTGCGTCTGGAGATATAGGAAGAGGAAAGACATATCGATGGATATGGTAATTAATTTCCACACACTTTTCCTTTTCACTGCATTTGGAAAGTGCATCTGTGGCAACCGGGAGCAGCACTTGACCCTTGACCATCTGTGGTCATCGGTCGATGTGGCGGGCTGTCAACTAATTTGTCCAGTTTGTGGTCCGTGTCAGGTGTTGTAAATATCGCATTTAATTGAACTGTCGCCCCCTGTCTGTGTGTGTCAAGTGACCAGGGAAGGTCAGAAGACCTTCATATTTTGTAAAGCTAATAGAGTGGAGAGAAGAGGCCAAAAGGTTTCTCTTTCTTAGAGAAACATAGAATTTTTTAGGCTATTTAGAAGTATAATAATTATTTTAGTTGGTGAAGTTTTATAATTATTTATTTAATTCTCAAAACTATTCCCAACTATCCAGAGAAACCCACAACAAAATTTGTAAATAAACAAAATCTCTTTTCCGATTCTCTAGAGATTCAAAGACACAACATCTGTCCCTCTCCTTCTCCTCAAAACTTTCCCCCTTTTCTATGTCCATATAAATCAGCGACTCCACTGAACAACACGCTTGTAATTGCTTAATTAGATTGCCACTAAAATTATAATTTGAGAAAAAGAGAGGCGGCATTTCCGTAAAGCTGAACCCGGCAGGGATTTCTCCAAGGGGAAGGGGAAAAGGACCTCTGCTGGAGGAGCAGCTGGCGCGTAAATCAGATTTGCTGACAGGGCTCGACTAATTTTAACCCTTGGCACTTGAGTCAAGGAGGTCTCTCCAGAACCGATCCCGCCGGAATGGAGTCGAAATTCGTTTGGCCCTTCAAGTGGCGACTGAACGCGTGCGTGGAGGACGCGTGCTAATGGGGCCAAAAGGTGCAGGATCAGGACGGGGATCAGGAACAGGGGATTAGAGCTGCAATCAGCGCAGCGGATTCGTTAATTTATGCGTGTCCTGCGCGAGTTCAGCTGCACCTTGGAACCTTTGTCCTTGGCAGACACCGAGCTGCGTGTGCGTCTGTGTCAAAGGACATGTGTTAAGGACGGCGACATGCCAACACACACATGACTGTGTTGACACACAAAAAGCACCGAAAATAATTTATAGGATTTAAATAACAAATAAACAAAAAGAAATTTGTTTTATTCAACTTTATCTGGAATTAATGTCCCTTCAAATTAAAAAAAAAAAAACAATAGACACATAATTCTTTTAAAATATTTTTGATCTTACAAAAACATATAGATATATTTTTTCCCCAGTGTAGTAGGAAGCATCAGAGGGGCAGGGGGCAAGAGTCCTTCTTAAGGCAACATCTAAATGGTATTTATTGGTTTGCCAAGCCGGCGACGGCTGTCGAGCGCATCCTGTGCTAGCCGCGCGGCAAGGATTGAGTTACGCGATGGCGACACATTTGTAAACAGGCAGGCCGATTTACAGGACATGTCAGGGGAAGGGGACGGGGACGGGTACTGTGACACGGGACTACCGGGGCAGAAGTCGTCGCCAGGAGCGGCGCGCTCCTTGTTTGCCAAGACATTAGGCAGGAACGGCAGCAGAAGCAGCAGCACAGGCAGCAGGAGGAGCGACAATAACAAAAACACCAGCCAGGACAACACACACCGCGTGTTTGCTGTCAGTCGAAGGATCACCTCGAGCCCAAAACTCAAACTCAAACTCAAGATCCTCTGATTGACAATCGACAAATTTCTTTTGGCATTTATCAATGGAACCGCGGCAAGGACCCGCAAGGCTCTGTCCTTTCGACCGACAGACCAACAGACCGACCGCCTGTCGCGATGATGAATCGAAGAATCCATGTTTTTACACGCAACTTGACGGGGCCAACACGGGGATTTGGTTAAGTTAATATTGTTGATGATGTTGATGTTGCCTGCACTCCAGGCGATTAGAAAGAGATTTTTCAAAGCAAAAACTGGAGTGGGGATTTGGGAAAGGGTCCTGGAAGAGGTTGATAAATGATAGGGAATTAGGTTGAGAGCACTTAATTACAAGCCATCTTTTATCCTTTTTTTTCTATATAATTATATACAAAAAAATATTAATAAAAATAAATAAAATCCATTTGAAGTATTTTTAAATTTTCATTTAGAAGAACTCCAGGTTTCCCAGTCTCTCTTAGCATTTTGATGCTTTTTTCTTGAAAATATTTAATTAAATTATAAAATGGTATTTTTATATAAACTAAAATTGAATTCCTTATCCTTTTTATACGCTATCAACGCTCTTCTTCCAATTAAATCCTTTTAATTTTGAATTTTTTTTTTATGATTAAAATTCAATTTAAAATTTAATTAGAATAAAAATCCTGTTGAGATTATCAGGTGCCCTTTCAAATTCCCCAATCCTCTCACCAATATTTCCTATGACCTGGCAACACTTTTAACCCTTTTAAGCCTTAATAGCGCTAAAACTCCGGTGTGGTCACACTTTGTACGCTTAAAATTCAAATTTTCAGCCGAAAAAACCACCGAAACAAGCTATAAATTCATGTTAATAACAGTTGCAACAGCAAAAGTACCCGAATGCCCAGCGGCAACTGGCCATAAATATCGGCCAAATGGGTTGACAGTTGGCATGGAGGAGTTAACAAAAAAAAAAGGTGTATATATATAAAGAGAGGAGGAACCCTTCCTTGCCGAAATGTAAACTCCCGAAATAGTCCAGAAATGTGATACGAATCAAGTGCCACGTGTCGCCCCCTTTGGTATTTAAACTCCTTTTTTTAAATTTTTTTTGCAAAGACAGTCCTCGGTTTTTCGGCTGCTCGAAACAGTTGTGTTTCGTCCGAAACTCAAGCCGAGCGACAGATGCGCGTGTCTCGGAATTGTGTGCTACACTTTCGCCTCGCGAGACGTCGGGTTTATCAGGGCCAACAAATCGTCCAAGGGGAGATTCCTCCCCTGCTGCTCCCTCGGTGGAGGCGTGTGTCGAGGAGGCGGGTGCACATCTCGTTAAACCGCAACCGAGGGAGATTCGGATCTGGCCGTCAGGACATCTGTGATCAGGTTCCGTTGGCGGAGCGGCAATGGATCGGTGATCGCAGATCGCAGGAGATCGGAGGAGAGCGTGAAATGCAATTGCCATGGCCTAGCGGTTCTTGCAGCCCGTTACGCGAAATTGATGGGACCAGGAAAGGCTCGGTCCTCCTCGGTTCGTTGCTACCTGTCCAGGTACACTGGAGAAAACAACGGAGTTGGATCAAGACCTTTTTTTCTTATTTTTATAATTGATCAAAGAGGCAAGCAATAAATAAATATTGTTTAAAAATTGATTTGTATTTCTTTTCAACTGCAAAAGTAATAAATGTTACTTGCTTACATTTACATTAAAATGAAATCCGCATTTGTTCCCTTTATTTCTCAAAGTGCATAAGTAAGCAAAGTGTGTCCCCTTCAAAGAGATGTTCCAATTAAGATCAGTATGCCCAGATGTTGCTGCCCCAATCGACCTATTCTGATCCCGATCCACCGTGTGCTTGATGGACACAGGAATGTTCCGCTTAGCATCTCCCACAGCTGCGTGTCCTGCCGCCGCCGCATGAAATCTGCGAAAGTGGAAGTTTTTAGGTTTCCCCCCCACACCCACGAGGACGTAATCGGATACTCTACCACTTGGCATGTGCCAAGGAAATGGACAGGCGAAGCGACAAGCACTTGAAAACCAAAACCAGAAGTGACCCAATAGCCACTTGAATTTCATTTAGTTTCGTTTCCAAAATGCAGCGCACACCTTGGACTCTCCTCCTCCTTTCCCTGTCCATTCAATCCCATTTCGATTCCAAGGAGGGTGTCAAAGGCCGTGTCGTTGGCTCGTGCAGCCTTTTTTCGACAGCCAAAAGGAATCCAAGACTCCCGTCGTCCCATGTCCTTCCGCGTGAACTGAACCCACAAGGTTGTGCGAGTCAATTTGTCAGCGAACGGGCATTGGAATTGAAAATTGCCGAGCAGCCAGCGATATGAATGGGACTTGGTAACTCGATATCAACGGCAGCTGACTGAGTGTCTGAATTGCAGCCTGCAAATAAAAGATACAGGATACAAGATACACTGGGACTGGGTTTGGGTCTAGGGCGTTATTACGCAATCTTTTGTGGCCATTTGAGTGACGGGAATAGCTTCGTGTCTCTCTCTCACAAGGAAAACTCATTTAGGAAGGTGAATAGAACTCTCAAAATCATATTAGAAAATGAAGCAACTTTAAGTAAACTGGGAGAAGGACATAAGGATGTGGCTTTAAAGCACTCTTCCTGTCACAACCAGCCTCAACCAGCACTTGGGCTTTATTTTTCCGTTCATCATTCTTAACATTATTTATGTTGTAGAAACTTCATCAATCCCCTCAAAAAATACTAATTCTTGGTTACCAAAGCCCCACGATAATCATGCAATGGCTGCCACTCCTCCCTGTTGACCGATGGCAGTGACGGCTGCTCGATGCGCTGCAGGAACTTGGCCACGTTGACCCTGTCCTGGTTCAGAAGATGCGGTACAAACTCCTTGAGAACATCCAGGAAAGGTAAATTCTTTGGAGCGGCTGTTGACACATCATCGTACCTCGACTCCTCAACATACAAGATACCAGCTCTGTGGAGGGCATTAACACTATGACGATTCTTGAGGAGATCATTGTAAAAAATCTCCCCAAGACGGCGAGCCAAGTTGAGGAGCTGACGGAACTCTATAGTGCTCATGGCCCTGACACCATCGTGGTTGACATCGGTCATGATTCGCTCGAATGGCAGCAGGCAGGTGTGCAGCATGGTCATACCGTAGTTCACAGGATTAATGTCCATGGCTCGCTCCATGGCAGCTCGCATGATGTCCCCAAAGGCGGCATGGTACTGGGAGAAATACAGAACATGATTTAGGAAAAGCTTTTGAAAACAATACCAACCTTGTCGTAATACTGCAAGATCTTACAGGCTCGCATACTCGGAATCACATTGTAAGCCAACAGCTTGCAGTAGCTCGTGAGAATTAAACGCTTTCGCTGCAGCTCATCGAAGTTGGACTCCTTGACCAGGTCCTGGGGCTGCCCACCGGCGAAGAGATGGTTCAGAACAAATGTCTCCAGCAAGTCAAACTCTTTAGCCGCCGGCTCATATCGAAGTGAGCGCACGAAGGATCTGGGATTCTGGAGCAGTGAATCAGCAAACACCACATACAGATCACAGATGGTGCCAAAGCTCTGGAAAGAGACCTAAAAATGAAATATTGGACTGATCCTTAAATGGTTTTACTCACATCGTGGCCCAGCTTTGGATCTTCTTTGCCCACCAGGTGTAAGGCCATAGACAGATAGTCATCCAGATGTTTTTTCAGGGCAGCACAAGACTCCTCCAACTCCAGATCGCTGCGATTGTCATCCTCTCTCTTGACGCTCCGCAAATCCCAGTTGAGGCTGTAAAAACACACCTCTAGATACTGGGTGGTGGCCTCCGCCGGCAGGTCGTCTCGGGCCCTGCTCGTTCTCCGATCGTGATCCTTGAGAACACGCTTCAAACTGGAGAGAAACGAGGACGTCAGATTGAATTTACTGAGGTCAAAGTATCTGTACAGAGCCGAGATCAGGCGAAGCCAGCTTAACAGGCTGCGTGTCCGGCTCCTGGGATGGTTATCACCCGAAGCTTGCGGCGATGACAAGCCTGGAGTGCCGTACATCTGCTGCCATGTGCGCAGGCAAATCTTATAGTTAACCACCGCCGTGTTGATCAGCTCCAGGAGATGCTCCTTGACGAGGGGTATGCCCTTGAGATGCACCAGGCTCAGGGCTCCCATTCGCAGTACCAAGCTGTGGTCTTGCTTATACATAATGTTCTTTATCTGCTTAAGCAATAGATAGAGCTGATCTATGTTCTCCTCCTGCTGGTAGTAGTCCAGGTGAAAGTGCTGCGGCAGCTCCAGAAGACTCTCCAAGTCCTGAGAACTAGACAAATGCTTCGACAGGAGCTGCGGCAGAATGGGAGCCAGAATCTGTGTAGCTCGCAGCTGAGCTTCTGGCGATGGCGTCCTAACCAAGTCCTTGGTGTACCTGCCCGGTGGTATCTCTCCTGTAATGGCCTGCTTAACGCCGCGGCAAAGAATCTCAATAAGAGCGGAGGTCTCCTGAGGGCTCAGTACCGACTCCTCCTGATCTTTCATTAGCATATCGACCATGGTTTCCCAGTCCAGAATCAGGTCACAGATATCGATCAGGGCATCCACCATATAAGCAGCATGCTCATGCTTAACGTAGCGTACAAAGAAATCCAGCAAGCAATGGATTATCTGGGACGAAGAGGCTCCGCTCTGAGGATTTAACCAGCGCAGCTTGAAGAGACCCGCGGCTGCAAGCGCCAAGCCACGATTGGCGGCAAACATCAGTTGATCCAGCAGTCGGCAATCTACGTAACTTAGAATTGTTGGCGAATACTGATAGAAATTGCTCAATAGTTTTAAAGCACTCTCCCCCAGTTCACCCTCCCGCTCCACGCAGATGAGCAGGATCAAGTCGCGGTACTCCATGGCTAATTCCAGGGAAATTTCGCGAAGCTCTAGTTTGCCAAAAGTCAAATCTATGAGGCTCTCCAGGCAGAACTTCCTCACATCCCCAAAGTTATCCCTCAGGCCCTCATAGAAGTAGCGAAGATTTTTGGACTCTAGATTGCCCTTGGGATATTCGATCATCCAGAGATTCAGCTCAGTGAAGCAGAGCAGCCTTATACCGGTCACCACATCCAGGTGACGGGCCACAAAGAGGCGATCGAACATGCGCAGCCAGAGTCTCTTCAGGGGTGCATCTTCCTTGGCCACAGGGGGGAAACTATTCAAGGCGGTCATCATTTTAAGGCCTTTCAAAGAGTCAAATTATAAATAAATGTAAATATAAATTATAAATTACAAATATATATTACAAATATATATTAATAATTTTGCTTTAAACTCACCTATCATGGTGCTGGTGTGGCGTATTGGACGCGTATTGGACTCGGAGCAGGCCATCACAAAGCCCGCCACCTCAGAGAGAAAAACCTGATCGGAAATAATGGGCGTAACATGGACCAACTTGAGCAGACCCTGGACAAAGTCTCCGACCTTATGCTCAAAGTCCTGGGCAGTGTCCTTCATTATCAGTGGATAATAATTGCTCACCTACAAGAGATGCAATGATGTTTGGGGATCGAACCTAATCCCAGCTAGAACTTACCGATCGAAATTGTTCGGTGCTCGCCCCCAAGATGTCCCTGTAGACAAAGGGTCGTGTGGTGCCCTTGGGAATCTCATAGTGACTGCCACTGGCCTCCACCACCAATTGCAGTATTTCAACCAGAGCGGCATTAGGATTTTTCACATACAGCTGAAGCCATTGGTTTGCCACGTCCTGAGGGGGGAATATATACAATATTTATAATATTCATATATATTTAATGTTTAGTAGTTTAGAAATTACCTCATGCTTTAGATTATCATCCAGCACAGATTGCAGCAGTGACATCTGACCTTTATTTGGGTGTTCCTCTGCAATTTGAATGAGCTCCACGCTGTTTTCGGCACTGAAAATTAGCTCTTAATGCCAGTTATTGATCGATTTAATGCATTATTTACTTACTCAGATGCTCGCTCGGCAACTTGTATTTCATCAAAATCCATTTTATAAACTTTTTCAGGTTTAATTGTTGTATTTCACAAGTAAAACGAATCACACAACTGGATAAAAGCATGAAAAGTTCCGAAAAGACAGAAGAAGGCTGCCAACTCAGGTCAAATAGCGACAGAATGCAAGCGTCAGACAGGGTTGCACTTGCTTTCGAGATGGAACTTAATTTTAGTTTTATTTTAGGATCAATTTTCAACAAGTTAAAAGAGTTTTGAGTAAAAACAAATTCATAAAAAATTACTTTGAAAGTTTTTTCAGGTTTAATTGAATAAATTTTCAAGTAAAATTGTACAACTTTGCTGTAAAAGTTCCAAAAAGACAACAGCGGGACTGCCAACTCGGGTCAAATAGTAACAGAATGCTAGCGTGAAACAGCGTTGCGCGGGCTTTCAAGATGGGCACCTTTGGAGCACCTATCCAACTGCATCAATTTATTCAGATATATGTAGAAATCTCTTTCGGATAATAAAGTATTTAATAAACCCCCTACAAATTTCCCAGTAAACAAAAAAAAAGAAATAACGTACACATCTTCGTGTACTTGCTGAATTTCTAGCCTGGTTGCTGGTTTCCCACATCTCCAGCCACAAAAATAAACGGAAATCAGGGCAAATAAAGCCGTCGTCGAGCAATATCGAGATCGGGTCAGGTAGCCGATCTTCGAGGGCACAAAACAATTAGCCAGGCCCACAAAATGATACACAAACAGAGCGCAAATTGGGCAGCCACTTGTGTGCGACCTCAAAGCGAAAGCGCCGCCAATCCAAGCGGCCTAACAAGGACCTCATAATCATCATCCCGCCGGAACGGCCAGAAATAAACACAAATATTGACGTTGACTATCGCACGCGATCTCCGCTCGCTCCTTCTCCTCTGAGAAGTTTTCTGGCAAAGATCACAGGCTGCGCCCGCTGGCCAATTCGGCCATTCGGCGGCGGTGATGACTTGGCAAGTTGGCAACTCGGAATTATTTCAATCTGCGCAGATGACGCGGCTCCTTTTGGGCGGCGTCGTCCTCGTCGGAGGCACGATAAAAAGCTGGCGATAACGTCTCTGATTCCCATTGGATCAAGTGGGGAATATCTGGCGAGGTAGAGATAATTGGCCATCAAGATATGGGGGATGTTCAAGTTTAAAGTCAAATAAGGTACAAAAATTATCATAATAAATGGTTTTTAAATGTTTTGAATGGTTTAATTTATGAGATAAAAATCATACATTTTTTAAATTTAATATTTTATCAAAAATATCAACGGTAAAGGGCACGTTGTAGCCTACTACTTCTTCTTAAAAAAATAATCCAACTTGTTATTCACTCGAAAGCAGAGGGCATTCCTGGAATCTCCCCGAATCCCTGTCTGGGAGTCCAGGCAAATATTGACGTTTGGGATTGAAAATTGGCGCACTCCAGAGTGAGTCCGAGGCAGCTGCCATTGATTGAAAGATCAATCGAGATCGAGGAGATTGCGAATCCGATTCAGAATCCGAGGCGATTTCAGCTGCCGTAGGGTAATTGGAGTCCACCTACGGCCAGCCGCCAGTCGTTCGGCTACCAATCTCATTTCATATTCAAAACGATGCCTCTTTTGCCGGCCATTGTCCATTGTGTTTGATTGCCCGAAATCTGACCTTCACCCTGTGCCTTGTGCGTTGTTCATTGTTGCCTTTTTGCCGGACGAGAAGGCGAGGAATTAGCCGCTGTCCGCTGTCTATTCGGATTTTGGACAGCAGCTGCTGTGGCGCTCGTGCCCAACTCCCTGCTCCTGACACTGATTCCCCCTCCTCTGCGGCATTGACGAAGACACCTGCCCTTGGTTTCAGAAATCTTTGCTAGGGAAAATAGAAATTATATTTTATAAATTACTATTTAAGAATGATGAATAAGATAAATTGACAATAATAACAGAATTTCATTCCAGTTCTAATTTTTATAACTTTGCGAGTTTTTATTATTTTTGGAATTGTGAATAATATTAATATGTGACTCAAGGGGTTCAGAGGGTTAAGGTTTCTCTTCTATTAATTAAATACTTCTGGCCCCGTGTGCCCGCCATCTGTAAAATGACTGTAAAATTTCGCAGAGCCTTCTCCTGACGGCTGTTTTGGCCACTTTGTTGCAACTTTCGAGGAAAATTTGCCGACCGCCCAGATAAATTGTAACAAAATAAGAACAAGTAGGCGAACAGCCGAGAAATCAAGCCAAGGATAAAGTTTAGCCAGGCAGAAGAGACGGGTTTAATGGAAAATGTAAAGCTTGTTTGTACCAGAAGTTTGTAAGTTAGGTTTCCTTTTGGAGAAACTCCTATTTTGATAGATTTCCCCAATCAAAATGTTAAATAATCCTTGGAATATTAATTAACCATGAACCAAATTTCAGTGGCCATTCACAAACACAAAGATGTTTAAGCTGAGATAATAATGACATGGTGCTGTTATCAAACATGGACACGGTGAATCAGCTCGCCACGTCCAGATACTCCTCGTCGATGTCCTCATAATTGGGTCACTTGTTGTGTGTGGCAGCCACGGCCGAATGAACCACACAAATATGCCAGAACAATGACAGTTAACCATTCAAAGGGTAGGGGAGCAGCAGCAGGAGCAGGAAGCAGGGGCAGAGGCAGAGGAGGTGGCCACATTGCACCGCATAATTAATCAAAGCGGCACGCGGCTGTGGGCGCCACAAAGCGAGCCGCCGACAATGCCAAACCCAGAACTCCACTCCGAAGCTGAAGCCGAAACCAAAGCCCCGACCCCAAAACCAAACCAGAGAGCTCTGGTAGAGAATCCCGCCCAGCACGTGAGCTGGATGTGGTCGGACCAAGGGTCTCGGATGAGGAGGTGCCGCATACAAATGAACGCCGCCCTCTTCCGCATTTAATAGAGAAGCCAGCGGATGTGGATACACAGTATTAAAGTGGATGTGGACGACACCCGCACAATCGGCGGGCCACGGATCATGTGGGTTGCCCACTTCCAGTCGCCAGTCCTCAGTCGCCGCCAGTCTCTGTCTGCATCCACGTCTGGCTTTCGGTCTTAGCTCCAGACAGAGTCTATTCGCGGCGCAGGAAAACCAGTTCGAAATTGCTTCATTCATAAATTGGCAAAGGCGTTTGGCTCCCGGATGGCTGATCACTGTGGTTTCAATAGCCGGGAACTAGTTTTAGGAAAAGATAATACTAATAAAAGTGCTGATAATATATAATAATAATAAGAAGATGCATTTAATTCTTATGATTTCGAGTTAACTAAACTAATTAAAAAACTACCACTTTAAAACTCTGAGCTTAACAATTACAAGACAAATATTTCCCTTGTTTATTCAACCAATTTCTCAAGTTTACTTCTTGTTGGAACGAACCTCTTTTGCCCCAACTAACTCCTTAGAGATGACTCACGCCCTGGACCTGAAGCAACCAGCGATTACCTACTCCTCATCCTCAGCCAGCTCCTCCTTCTCCTGTGACCGCCTCTTCAACTCCAACAACTAACTGCTAATTGACACACCTCGACGATGGCATCACGTGCCCCATTGCCAGCCAAACCGAGGAGATGACTCATCCGCTGCAGAAGAGCACGTTGCCAAAACCCGCTTGGCCTTAGCCATTTATGAATGGGAAGCCGGGTCTAAAAACTCTAAACTCCTCCGGGCTTCGGACTTGTGCGACTGGGTACTCCTCCATTCAACTCCAACTCGATTCAATTGCTTCTATGCGACGACGACGACGACGACGACGACGTCAAAAGTTGTTTGTTGTCTGGCTTCCACTTCGCCACTCCGCGATCTTTTCCGTCTGCGAGTTTTGCCTTAATAGTAAATCGTGTTTTGCATGCGCGAGTAGGTTGAGTTGCCCCTCAATACACATATTTATACACACAAACATATACATATCTCTCTCTATTGTGGTGTAGGAGTTGTGGAAATCGAAATTTCATTCAGTTAGCTCATTCATTCATGAAAATGTGCTTGATTCAGTGGCTTGGCGAGTTGGATTACAGGGATTACGATATGATATCGGGGTTAAAAAACCCCAGGGTATGGATATAGAAAGAGAGATATAGAAACAGAGAAGCTAGAATGCATTTCAACACGTCGATACGTTAGGGTTCTGGTTAAGTGTTTGTAACTTTAATTGGGAAATTAGAGACGAAGCTCAAAGGAGGGTGTAGAATGTGAAAAATGTTTAGAGAGCTTACTTACTAAATAAAATCAAATACCCCTCAAAAAGTCCAGATTTATTTTAATTTCGGAGACTACTGCTTAGCAAGCTTCTGAGTAAAATAAAAAAAAAATACCCTTGGAAGGGTATAAAGAGAAGAATCCCCACATCTCCCTTAAAGTAAATTATACAAAGTATTATAAAAGTAATAAGCCCTGTTAAATGTTTTAGAGAAGCAACAAGTATATGAATGTATAACCCAATCTGCATTCTGCAATATATTTCCAACAGCTAGAGATAGAAAAAGAGGGTTAAAAAGAGGTGAACCCCTGGTGGACCTCTAATCGGCTTAAATCTAATAGGAAAAGAATAGAAGAAACTGGAGCAGAAAGCTCTGCCTGCACAGCGTAACGAATTCCCTCGAATCTTCTCGGCTCCATACCCGAAACGAGACTTGCAATAAACCCAACATAATTCCCAAAAACACACACCACCAGAGATACCAGACCCCACAAGAAGGCGAGATGTCAACACTTTTACCGCACGGCAGCTGGGATTCTATGGAACTTGCACTGCGATGATCAAAAAGTGCATCCAATGTCCAGTTCCATGTCGGAGATCCATGGTTATGACCGCTCCGAAGCGCCGGAGAGGCAGCTGCCTTGTTAATGATGGTTTATGACTACTCCTCGTCGTCGTCGTCGTCCCCGGTGACCATTTCTCAGGCCCATAACTCCGCGGTAACGATCCCGATTCCGATCCAGGGTCCAAGATTGATTGCCCCGTGTGGCAAGTGAAATTAAAAAAGTGTTAAGCCACAGTCACAGTCCAAAAGGTGGTCCCTAATAAATCCCAGCTGAGTCCGAGACACGAAACAGAGAACCTGCCTGACCGACACACCACCGGCCCTTTTAATGTCTTTATTTAGTGGAAAACAAAATCGGGGCGAGTGACAAGCCGCGGAGATAACACAGATACAGATGCAGAGCCGCAGAGAAAGAGAGTTTATGGTCAGCCTTAATTGAAACAGCAAGTTCCCAGTTGTCACACGGAGGCGGTCCACGGATCGGGGACCATTAGGCCGATAAAAGCGTCGGTCTGGCTGCACTTTAATCCCAACAAAAATCCGCAGATATACTTGGGAAAATGAAAAAATTCTAAAAACTCTTTAAAATATTCAAAGTATTTTTAAGAATCCTTCAATTATATTGTTCTATTAGCTAGAAACATATATATTTTATAGCATCGAAAAATCCCTATTTATTTATTTGTTTAAATTAAGTTCCTAATTTGTTCAAGTGCATGGATACGGGACATGGCTTTGGATGCGGACTCGGATTTGGACAACCGACATGGACACGGTCGGTCGCCACCTTCGAGCCCTGTTAACTGGGCCTTAATCGGCGCGTTGCGTGCGACACTTGCCCAGCTCATTAATAAGAGTTTAAAGAGCGGCTCGGCTCGGGGAATATGTCCCAGTCCAGAGAGGCAGGCACAGACCCCAAACAAAATCCAACGGTCCCCACATCTCGTTGTGAATAAATTAGACGGCGGTGGTCTTGGGTCTCCAAGCTGCGCAGCGATCTTTGCCGATCATTATGAGCCTTTGTGCATTATGGCTTCACTACTCTGGTTCATTCTTACAGGGTATGTAAGGTATATGCGAGGTTTAATCGAACAAAACTTACTAAGTATGAAAGGGGACTATCTAAGGGTTCATATTGATAAATATCAATCTTTATATTTCTTAAAATATTTAAGATTTTTATATCTAATATATAATATATGGATAAAACAAGTTTCAGATCAATTAAACAATTTAAATTATCTTTAGAATTTTTAGAGTGAGGTTCAAGGTATCCCATAGCCGAACTACTACCTCTGTACCTGTCCTCCTTCATTTCTTTTTATCTGTTCTTTCTTTTTTTTCTCTCGTAGCTTGTTAGGCTCTGCCGAGCCGCAGAGAGCTCTCTTAATTTGGCCTGCAGTCTGTGGCTGTGGCTGTGGCTGGGCTTCTTTGATGTCTTCTTATTTTCGGGTTATCATTTTTTATTCGGTTATTAAGCGGAGACAGACCTGGACCACCTTCGTCGAACGGCAGACTCCGGACTCTGGCCGAACAACAGATGTGTGAAGCTCGCTGGGCAGGGTCAGAGTTGGGGGTGATAAAAACACACAGGCATATGGTGTGGTGTCATACACACAGCAGATAAGACTTGGCCAACGAGAAACCCGTTTCTCGACAGCTCACCAATTGTCTCGATCGGTTTTCGGGAAACACTCGGGGAAATCCTCAAAAACTTTGCCGACAACGTTCAAATTTAACTCACATTTGACCCTGCCTTTCAACACAAACATGAATAAAAGTATTAAATATCCATATCCGCCCACAGGACAATCGTCGGGATAATACTTTCCCAATGCATTTCCAAAAGAGTTATTAAAAAATTGTAGGAAATTCGCAAAGACCAAGACGGGGGAACGGAAGAGCACACAAAAAGGGATTAGTCCACTTAGGGATTATTAGAAATTTCGCATCCTTTTGTGGGACACCAAAGAATGGCAAATGGCCGGTAGGAAATTAGTGGAAAAATGTGGCCCAAACAATAGGAGGCTGGACCTTGGGCGATTAAGGGATTACCCTGCATAATATTTCCAAAACAGAGCGAGACAGAAGCGAGGCGGGGCGGGCAGAAGATGCCAACATTGTTGCACCTGAACTTTAATGGAGCCGAAGCGGATGAAAGCTCCCTCCAACCGCAGCAGTTGGTCAGGCCAAAGGTGGTGTCTCCACTTGCGGTCGACAGACAATTTAATGCACGAACGCAGGTACGGATTGGAATTTATGCAAATGATCCACAGCAGCAGCTGTCATCCGAAAGATCCACTCCACATCCAGATCCAGCAGTCTGTGTGGTGTCACTGCAGTTGTTCAGTGTTCCCACGGAATCAAATCCAAAAGTCATTACGATCACTTGCCCGGCGAGTGACCGGAGTGCCACTAATCCCCCAGATGCAACACCCGTCACGGCATTCCTCCACTCGAAAAGCTATGGGAATCGGTATTGGAATCGGGATCGGACCAGGGCTCCCAAGTGGATGTCTCAATTTCGTGTGGGCGCTTTCAGGTGTCATTGGTTCAGGGCGAAAGACACACAAAAAAGAAAAGCCAGAATGAAAATCCGTTTCGCTTTTGAAAAGCGCGATCAAAGAACCCCAAAAAATGGGAAAGCTCTGTGGGAAAACGCTTCTGCTCCGCTGCTCCGCACTTTCCATAACAACAGAAGCTGAGATTCTGTTCGGTTCGATCAAGAAAAAAATAAAGAGAAATGCTCGCTTTTTGGGTAAATATTTGGACATTTATGGGAGTTTCATACGAATTTATGGAGGATCAAGAAAAGCTAAGCAGCAATTTGTTCGAAATTTCTTTCTCGACTGTGATTGTGCCTGGGAACTGAGAGATCTCGCTGATATAGGGGACCCTGCCTAAGTTGCCTAAACTAGAGATCATGAGGGCAAAGCAGATTTCCAGCTCACACAATAGCCCACAGAGAAAGATTCGTACGTACGATCTACTAATTATGCTAAGCACTTTATATGCTTTTGCAGATCTGCGGCGCCTTAAGCGGTCTTTCATCGCTGTCTCCCAGAGTTTAACTTTGCCTCAAATACAGGCAATACATTTCCTTCGGTAGAGATCAAACGGAGACAATGCGGCTTACGGAGACAACACGCACGGCTTGGGAGAAGGACCCGAGCGAGATCTGGGACAATTTTGTGGTTAAAGCGGGCTCAGCAGCTCTGTCCGAATAATTGCCATCAATTTCTGGGCCGGCTCACGCACCTGAATTAGAGCACGAAACAGTTAATTGTCCTTTGTTTGTTTGTGCCGCTTTGCCGCTGCGGATTATCCTCCAAAAAGGATGATCGGCCGATCCCAGGGATCACGCCTAGAGATGCTTTTTACAAAAACTTCTGCTTCTTTCTTCCAGCAGATGAAATCCTTGGGAACTGTGTGCCCAAAGGACATCTTGCAGCGCCATTAATGCAATTGTTTGAATTGGTCCTTCCGGGGCTTAGTCCTAAACAGATTTGCATAATTTAAGGGCCCCGATCTTGGTTCTGGGCCACGTGGTTGAGTTCGTTTCGGCCTCCTCTAATTGCCCTTTCAGTGTCCGAAACAATTTTCGGTTTCGGTGATCTGATCGGCTCGGCTTGTTTGGAAGTTCGGCGTTTCGGTGATCGGTGATCACTTTGATCCAGCCTAACAACATAATTGAAGCTCCTGACTCTGACTGACAGACGGCGGCGCCTTCAGTGATCGTTGATCAAGTGGCGATCCCCGAACTCAAGACGCTGACCCAAAGCTAATTGTTTTGTGCCCCCCCACTAACGATGATCAAAAGTAAAGGCACTGAAAAAAAATTATAATAAAAAATCCTTTTTTTTTTGTACAAAGTTATAAATATTTTTAAATATTTTTTAAACATTATTATCTAATAGAAATTAGTTTGTTGATTAAATTTAAGTTTTCTTTAGCTTTCACAGAAAAAATTTGAAAATTTGTAGAACAAATAAGCTTCCTAAAAACAAAGAGTTGGGAATTTTAAGCATACTAAAACTTAAAAACAAACTTCTTCCCTAATAAACTTAATTTCTTAAATGTTTTTTTTTTTTTTAACATTATTATCACATACAAATTTAATTTTTTTCTTAAGCTTTCACAAAATCTCTTTGATTTTCTAACATGAATATCTAATTTTTCCAAGTGTGCTTGAACTGATCTATCTGACCAAATTACATGATTCAGTTTTCAACTACTCAGCACTCCCAGGATCCTGATGATCCCTTCCGATTTCGCTCCTCTTCCTCTCTCTCTCTCCGCGTATGTGACTCTGATGATGATGTATTGCTGTGGCCGTGGCCCTCGAGGATCGTTTGTCGGCACGCCCTGGCCAAGAAATCGTCGACGCCCGCACCTCTCTAGTGGGCGTTTTGACGACTCTCTTCGCTGTTTTTTTTTCGTGCCTTCTTCAAATCCAAGTCCCCGCGATTGCAGTTCCTTTCTTGGCGCTTGGCCCGAGGCAAAAATAAAAGGAATCGCTGGCAAACTGTGATAATTACACATTAATTGTTTAATTCGAGGCGATTGTTTCGCTCCATTCATCCATCTCCGACGAGTCGTCGCTGTGTGAGGTTCCGTTCGCTGCTCAAAACCCACTCGTAGGGTTCGTGGGAGTGTTTTGGGTTGGGTTAATCACTAATTAAGCAGCCATGAAATTCCCCAGCACGCATAAATCAGACGCAGCAGTCAGCAGTCGGAGCCCGGTGGTGGTCTTCTCTCTTCTTCGATTCGACTCGACGCCCACACCGCGTGGCGACTGAAGGCGAGTCCTTTGTTCCAGGATGGCTTCACATTTTGGGCCTTCGATTGGCCTCCTCTTATCATGTGAGGGGTAGTGAAAATAGTTTTCATGACTTTGTGACGCATACTCAGGGAATGCTTGCTTATCGATGGAGAGGAATTTCGGCTAGGTAGGCAGGCAGTGCTAAGTGCAAGGTCAGGTAGGATCCCAAGGAATTCTGGTGAATTCTATATGAAATCATCAATGTAACATTTCATTCATTTATGTAACAGTTGCGATTGTTTTAAACCAATTTATGAGTCTTAAATCTTTCAGAGCTCTAATCAAGGTTTAGGAGTCATAGCTATAATATTTTCTAAATAAAAACATAAATATTTGGTTTAAGCACAAAGATTCCCTCTACGAATTTCTATTTCAATTTATTTAAGGCCACTTTTGCTCGTTGTCGTCGCTGCTGTCAAAGCAACCGCAAAAGGCAACCGCAGAAATCTATTTGGCAACTCTGGTTCGGGATTGCCAACAGTTTGTTCGGGGTTTGAGGTTGGGGAATTCCGATTTTGCAGTCTTTAAGCTTTAACTTGGTTGGACTTTATCGGCGCGGGAATAACTTGAATTTTTCACTTCACACTCTCCTTTGCTTAATTAAGTTTTCACACCTTCTGCAGTTGAAGGCAGCTCTCTCTCAGGTGGATAGGCAACCCTGTCCCAAAAACCCGGGGGAACTGTTTAATTGTGCGATTCATTTTTGACCTGTCGGAAGTGCAGTCTCTCCCTCCGCTTTCCGCGGAAAAGTTTTAATTTCTCACTTGTCTCTCTTGGCACTCGCTAAAGCCGAGAAGAGAAGAAAAAGAAGAAAATAAAAAGTGGGAAACTTCGTCGCTCAGGTGCAGTGCGCTGGCCTGACAAAATAATTAATTGCAGTGTCGCTCCTTAGTTCTGTCGACAATTTGTCTTTGAATCTAATTCTCTTTGTCTCAGAAGTCTCACTCCCCCCGCCCTACTTAATTGCACTTAAGCCCGGGCCGGGAATATTTGAGTTTGAGTTTGAGAATTCCTGCCATCAATCAGGGCAAATCAAATCGAAATGTTTATTGCAATTTCGTTGCACTTCCGAACTCTCCGGCTCGTAAAAAACAATTTTTGACGGTGGGCACAACACAAAAAATAGAGTCATAAAACGAATACCTGCAGCAGGTAACAAAATCCCAACCTGAGGGCCGAAGAGCCGAGATTCCTCTTCTTTTTATGCCTGCCTTTTCTGGCTCTGTCTCTGTTTTGGTTTTGGTTTCTGTCTCCGCTCATAATTGCGGCAGGGCATAAATATTTTGATCATATTTCACGGCTCACTGATGACCAAGAAAGTGGGGGGGGGAGGGGGTATCCGAGGGCCGGAGATAATGATCTAGTCATTGCCCATCTCTCGGGGACTCCTAACTGTTTCCTCCAGCTCCAGCGTGTCATTTGTCGCCTCTTCTCGGGTTCTCACACTTTCCATCGTAAATCTCGGTTGGTTGGTGGCCACGTTTTGCATCACCCAACCGGAGTATCCGAGTATCAATGTATCTCTGGGTAAATACCTCTTATCGGTGTTTGCTCATCAAATCCTCCCTCTCTCCACGATCCAGTCATCATCGCCACCGAGTTGACATCTCAATTTACTTCCACGAATTACGGCTACGTCGGTAGCACGTAGAGTAGCCCAATAATAATAACTTGGAGGAAGTGCATTAACAGTTATGTCAGTGATGGGTTTTATACGGAAATTGTGGCCTCCGGCGAGAGGAAGCAATGCGAGATGGTGTGAGGATTAGGAAGGGTGTAATGCATAATTAGCCAGCAAGTGTTTGGATTTTTTTTCAGAAGAGAGCAGGACGGCTCAGGTTCTGATTCAAGGAAATATTTACATTACAGGACATGTTGACTATATTAAATTGGAACGACTCCCTTTCTTATCATTTGAAACCACTTTTAGCATAAGAAATTAACAATTAAAACTATCTAAAGCAAGTGTTGTTGAACCTTTCGTTGGAAAAGCATGCAATATATTTTCAAAAGAAAATTAATTAAACTTCTGCAAGCACTCGCTCGGTGTTAATGGACTTCAAAACCCTATAAATGCTGAAAACATAATGAGGGCTGCCCGGGACGCCGGCAAAACGGCTTTTCCTCAGCACAAACATGCGAAAAGTTCTTAGTTCCTAGGAAAAGTGTAGCCCCCGGCGAGGAGAGCATGCAATTTCTAGGCATTGAAGCGTGCCTCTAATAGGTGTCTTAAATATGCACCTGGACTTCGAGTTGGACTTGCACGTGGACCCGCTGAGCGCTGTGCTCAAGCATTGATAGAATTGTTCAAAGAAAACCCAATTAACTTGGGACATGATGATCATGATGATGGAGGTATTGGGAAGAAGCGAGGTGTGACCACGGGCCAAGATGTCGTACTAAAAGAGAGAACTCTTCCCGAACGCGTCGGTTGCTCTAGATGATTATATAGTATGGCGCCGACTATGTTATAATCGAAACCAGAAGAACACGCTGAGAGAAAAGGAGAAAGTTCTATATCGTATTTAAATAAGCTGAGGATCGAGCTTTAAATCCCATTCAAGAAAATTTGTACTGACAGGAACTTCAAAAAGAATCCTTTTTATCTAGAAAGAAAATAGTCAGATTAAGCGATTCTTTAACAATCGTTTTGTTTAATTTTTTAATCGGTTCCTTGCCAACCTTGCGAATGTTTTTAATATTTTTTCTCCAAGTGTACACATTACTCGCACATAAAACGCTGTACTAGCTGTACTAACACCACTAATGATGATTGTGTTCGTTGTTTGTTCGCTGTTCCCTTCGCTGTTAGTTGTGGGTTGTGCTTTGTAAGCGTGTTCGTTACGCTTGGCAGTGTGTTGCATCAACCGACATCGGCTTTGGATCCAAGTTAATGTTAATGTCGCGTTCCAGAAATGATAATGATAATGATGGCAGACGAGCGAGCGAGCTTTCCTCCCAGAAAAGCCAGAGGAGTGCAGCGTCATCGCTTGATAGCCAGCGGCGAAACAGTTGAGTTGACAACAATTGTGCTGCTCCAGAAAACAAACAGCCTGCCTGCCATATATAAAGTTATTACAACTCCGTGTACTCCATACTCTGCGGTATTCTGTATTTATTTTTCTTGCCAACTCCACCCGCTTTTAATTGGAAACAGTTTCCCAAAACACCCTTTCGGATCTCGGAAAAGTCGTCAAGGCCCAAGTCAAGAAGTCTAATTACCAAAAGTCATTCCGTTTGCCAGCCGCTGGTCCCCCCTTCTTTCTCACTGATTTACATTTTTGACATAAACTTTTGTTCAACTAAAAAGCCAACAACAGCAAACGGCGAGAAAAAACGGAAAAAACAGACCCAAGAGGGGGGAAAAATAAAAATAGCAAAGTCATTTAATTGCGAAAACGCGTTTTAATTGCTTCTGGGCGCTGGGAGTTCTTCGCCGGAATGGGAATCGGAATGGGAATCCAACTGTTATAGTTGGTATTTTAACCTCTTTCCCAGCCCAGGCCGCGGCGTTAAGACATCTTGCCAAAAAGTATGGGGCAAAAATGAAATAAAAAGTACAGACCAAAAATGCCTCATAATTTCATTAGGCAAAGTTACACTCCAGTAACGCGGCCGACATTCAAGGGAATTTATTTCTCTATCTGGCCACTTGGCTTGCTTATCTTGGAGTCGGAGGCCAAAGGCAGGAAAAGCCGTCAAAATTGGTGACCCCGACAATTATACGCTAGGGTGACCCCAGCTTAGGCAAGTCACTTTGCCACAACAACGTTGAAAAATAGAAATACGATGAGAGTTACATAAAACTTATGTCAGGATTAGCCAGAATTTATTTCAAGTTTTATTTTCTGTTTCCTTTTTTGAGGTGACTAATTAAATATTATTAATATTGTATATTTCTATAATTATGGTTTAATTATGGTTTCAGTCATAATTGAACCATTAGTACATGTTAATTATTTGCAATTCACAAAACAAATTACTAATAAATAAATTTGCCAGCAGACATCATAATTTGTGGTTTAAATAAACCAAATTTATGAGAAACATGAAAATTATGTATATATTACAAGGATTTAACTTGTTAAAAATATATTACTCCCCTTTAAACCCAGACACGCCAATTCTTTCGGCTATATAAATTAAAATCAATTATTGCCACAGATCTAAGCCATGAGAAAAAAAAAAAGCACCCAGCTCTTGGCCAGTTTCTTAGCCCCATGGAGTGGGCTTGGCTCTCGGTTTCGAAAGGGGATTCCGGAGTGTGTGGTGCAGGCCCATAAATCGAGCCAAGTTGTCATGGCCGTGGGGCAAAGTTTTGGACATTGATTGCCAGCTTCTGCATATTTTCCCACAGTGCAAACTGATCGAAAAGTGAAAGAAACTGGGACCTGCTTCAGTTACAGGATTCGAACAGAGAGTTACCCCTTAAAAATATCTTTCAAAAAGGATCTACATATTTTCCTTTAATAAAAACCATGCAAGGATCCTTATTAGTTGCTTTTCAAGTTTCTAAATAAATTGAATTCAGTTTAGTCTAGCTTTATCTGAAGCTCAACATGCCCCATCTGAAACCAGGGTTATGCGAAATAAAAAGTTATTAAATGCAGCCGGCGGAGGAGTGGGAGCCTGTGTGGCAGCCACCACCTGTGACATGAAGTGGAGCATGGAGTGAGGAGAATGGAGCCTGGATCATGGATCTCTCGGGGCGTGGGGGCCATGGAACGTGGGGCTTAGACGCAGACAGACGCACGGCAATTACGCTTCTCTAAACAGCTGAGGACCAATCGGAATGGCACTGCAGTTGGACCAGGGACAGGAGCAGGAGCTGGAGGAGCAGAAATTAAAATTACACCCGCGGGCCAGCCAATACCATGGACGTTGCTTCTAAAATTATAAATACAACAATTCAAAGCCGAGCTGCGGAGCTTAAAACCAAGCGCATACCCAAACCGATCCGATCCAATCCAATCCCGGCGATGCCATGCCATGGGAATTACACTAATTTAAAGTAATTGGCTATAGTTTTTCACTTGGCATTTAAATACGAGTGTGTGTCCAGGCTCCAGGTCCACGTCCAGGTCCCAGACCCA
>JAEIIL010025930.1:0-34431 GCA_018905715.1 Drosophila lini | reverse complement strand
ATAACCGATTTGGAACACCTCAGTCGTTGAGGCTAAGTATTTATCGGACCACCCTCGTATAAATTAGTTAATCTTACTCTTAATCTTACTTATTATAGATTTACCAAATCCAATTCCCCGCTGCAAGGATCATTTTTATTTGGAAAACTTGATATTAATGCCCAGCTTGAACTGGGGAATATAACGAATTTCCATAAATCCCGACATCTGGGCATGTCTATCCACACTCGGTAACCTGTTAACCTGTTGTAGCACGCGCCACCGATGAGCTTCCGAGCTAACCAAACCCATCAACCAAGATTTATGTTCAATTAAAGCCTTTAAAATATTGTTGTTTTATTCATGTGATTTTTCGAATACAATGAACATTTCTTCTTTGAGTTATTTTTAATCGAGCGAGGGGGGACATCTTGGAAACAAGTATTACAAATAGAGCGTGAAATGCAATTAAGTAAATGTCTCAAGTAAACACACTTCTGCTACCGGGTGGCCCAGCATCTCACTTGTGCAGGTTGTTGAGGAACTCCTTGTGGCGCTGAATGGCCTCCTCGTGCTCCTTGATCTGCTGGTGATGGAACTCAGCCTGGTGGATCTGGTCGTTCTTCAGGCGATCCAGCTGCTCCCTTTGCTGCAACGAATAAATATTAAATTCCTGATAAGCGCAATGTCGTGAAGGAGAAAAATAACGTTTTAAAAATGAAGTGTGAGAGTCGTAAAAAACTAATTACGGGTTAGCTAAGCCCGGCCCCCCCTTGAAGCAGCTCATCAATAATGGAAGGTGATTATTAGGCATCAGTCAGCCATATAAAGAGGCTTTAGCTTAAGCCGCTCCAGACCGCAAACACATCACATCACCACCTTTGTCAACGTCCAAGAGACAATATTTGGTTAACAATTTTTAGCACGAACTTGTCTTGGCCACCAAAAACCCGGCAGCATATCAGCGAAACACTGGCTGTAAGTAGGGGTAAAAAAAAAGACCGGGGGAAAACCAGCAGCAGCAACCTGCCAATGAACCTGAATCAGCATCTACTATACCTACAAGCAGAGGCAGGCGGCTGTTTCCGTTCTCATCTTCGCTGCCTTGCCCTGCCCTGGCCAAAGCCTGTTTTCAGTCGATAGTTGGCTTCTGACGACGAAGAAAGTGCTGGCAGATCGGGGTCACCGTATATTATTATTGCGCATTTCAGGCCGCATCTGGCCAAATATCAATATCGTGGAATACTAATCCCGCAAACACTCTTCTTAATTGCCAGTCAACAAAGCTAGACAAAGCTCAACGGCGCTTCATTCTCTTCAATCAGCGCCGCCAGCCTCTCGTCTCTCTTCGGTTATCAACCGAGTCGCGCTCAGTTGATAAGCAGCCGCTCGTAGTTGGACCGGAACATTTGCTCTCCGACCCTACAGCGGAATGGAGCATCTCCGGATATTGCTGTTTGTCATCTCGCTGTCCCTCGTCCAGGGCTATGGCGGCATACCCGGCACGGGAGGATCCCGACCCGTGCGCACCGTTGAAACCTTGACGCAGTGGCGTCAGCTGGAGTTTGGCTTCCCCACAGCCCAGGATCGTGAGAATGCTCAGGCGGCTGGGAATTTAGTGCCCGAGAATGGCACACCCATCGATGTGCAGGCCCAGTATCAGCAGAATGGCCAGATTAGGGTGTTCACTACCATACCCAGGTTCGCCACTGGCATTCCCTATACGCTGGCCATTGTTACCGAGACGCAGGCCAGGAATGGACCACTGCTGCAGCCATATCCCAGCTACTCCTGGCACAATGCCAACGGCGAGAACTGCGACAAGATCACCTCCGCCTTTCGAGTGGCCGTAAGTGAAAGTTTAAGATGTTTTTCAAGTGATTTTTTACAAGATGAAATATTCGCCAGATCACCGAGTGCAACCAGATGTGGGTCATCGATTCAGGTGTCATTGGCACCACCCAGCACTGTCCGCCGCAGCTGCTGCAGTTCGATCTGAGCACCGATAGGCTGCTGCATCGTTACCGCTTCCCGAATAGCACCTACATACCCAGTGGCTCGCTCTTTATTACCCCAAATGTCCTGGTCCAGGATCCTCCACCCCGGGGCAGCTGCAGTCGCACCATGATCTACGTGGCCGACGTTAGCTATCACGGTCTGGTGGTGTATGATCACCAGGCTCAGACCTCTTGGCGTGCAGAGAATCGCTTTATGTACCCAGATCCTGACTATGGACAACACACTATTGCCGGAACGAGCTTCATCCTGATGGACGGCATATTTGCTTTGAACAATGACAAGCGTAATCTATACTTCCATCCTTTGGCCAGCGTAAGTGAGTACTCTGTGCCACTGAGTGCCTTGAACAGGCAGGAAAACTGGGCCAATGGTCCGGAAGCTGTGCCGGAGCAGTTTACTCTGCTGGGCAGACGGAAGAGCGAGTGCGCTGCCTCCGCCATTGATAGCCGGAACAATGTCTACTGTGTCACCTTCAATCCCATCAAGCTTTTCGTGTGGAATGTGAATACGCCGTATGCCTCGCGCAGCTTTGGCACCCTGCCAGCCAAGCCCGATGAGCTGCAGTTTGTCAGCGGCATGAAAATAGTCCGGAATGCCAGCGGACAGGAGGAACTTTGGCTGCTCTCCAACCGGTATCAGGTGAGTTGAGGATTTCACCATATTTTCCAGATTTTCGAAACCAAGATAATTATAATACATTTTTCCTGCAGAAAATTGCCGCTGGAACTCTAAAATCCGATGAGGTGAACTTCCGTATTTTGCGTCGCAAGCTGGACGATGTCCAGGGCGGTGTTTTCTTTGCCAACGACGACAACGACCTAACCAATCGTTTAGTTTTTAGCTAAGTAAAACCTATAAACTATAACTTAACTAAATTAGTTGTTGTAAATACACAGTTGTTGGGTTTATCGGGGGAGAGAAGTGTTAAATAGGAGATTGCCTCAGATGTACTTTATCTCGAAAGGTTATTTGTGCAAGTGGGTGGGTTCTCTGGAAGATTGGCAAAGCCTGCAGTTGCTTAAAATATATTTTTTTATGACTTGAGAAATTCTTGGGAAAGACTCTGTTTGAATTTACCAGATAAAGAAGGCAAGGAACTTTACGTTATTTACCTTTCTTCAGAAAAGTCTTTTAATTCAGCTTTTAAAATGTTTTCAAACTGACTTTGCTTGCAACTAGAGATGATTTCCTCTCTATCTACAACCAAAAAGCCCCCCTTGAATTCATGTACAAATCCCCGCCAGCAATCTCAGTTTAGGAATCGGAAACAGGAACCACACTTTACAGCGACTTGTTTTCGTTTCAGCTCTTACATCATTTCAAGCTTTACTGTACAACGTGCCCAATTACTTGCCGTTTCCGAATCTCTCTTGCGGCATCGGGCAGAGTTCAGGGTCACTGTTATCGCCAGATGATTGGGCAACACATTCACTGGGGAAGAGAACCTCCCGATTAGACCCTCTCTCCGCCACTGACCTTAACCGTTTTGGAGGCTTTCCAAACAGGCGGCTGGCTATTAGTTACCATCGAACAACAAGGTCTGGAACTGGAACTGGATTGGGAGCGGATAATTGATAACAATTAATGGGGCGATGAACCATCACCAGCGTTTGGGACCAATTGGGTGGCGTGCATAATTAGCTAACGCCGGAGACTTGTTTTCGCCGAGGTGTCCACCAAGTAAGCTCAACGAGAATTTCAGTGCACACACACACCGTTTTGGGTGTGTGTTTTGTGTGTGCAATTTGAAACCAGTTACAAAAAGCTGACCCGCTTAGCCTGGGCTGGATTAGAAAGACATGGCCCAGCTGCATGCGGCGCATGCTCAGTATCCGTTTGGACTTTAAGTGGAGCAGCAGTCTGTGCGAAAGTGAAAGGATTACAGCATGCAGACTGTCTTGAGAGCCTGTCTTGGCTGCTGCCTCTGGCTGCTGGCATCCGTGCAGGCCTTGGAGAGTATCTTTGGCTCATTTAACCTGGAGCTGGAGTTTCCTTCGCCGCAGGAAAGGGAGCGTACGCTGAGGGAGGGCCTGTACGATCCCAGCAGCGTCATACCCGTGGATGTGGATGTGTACTACAAGCGTGAGGCTCTCTTTGAATTGTTCTCTCTCTCCGGAACTCCCCTTCACTTGCATTTAATTTCTAGATGGCGATGCCACGCCCTCGATCTTTGTGACCATTCCTCGCTTTGCCAAGGGCGTTCCCTACTCCCTGGCCTATGTGACCAACGAGATGAGACCGAATGGCACCCTCCTGCAGGCCTATCCCAGCTACGAGTGGCACAAAACCCACGGTGCGGACTGCAATGGCCTGACCTCTGTGTACAGAACCCAGATAGATGAGTGCGGCAGGATGTGGATCCTGGACAGCGGGGAGATTGACTTCATTCAGCTCTGCCCGCCACAGCTGTACGCCATTGACTTGGAGAACGGCAAGATCGTGCACCAATACAAGATGCCGAAGCGTCTTTACAAGGAGGGCGTGAGTCGCTTTGTCACGCCCACCGTGGACCTGCATCCTGAGAACTGTGACGTGGCCTTCGTGTACATGGCGGACTCCATTGGGGACGGCATCGTGGTGTACGACGTGGCCGCCCAGCAGTCGTGGAGGATTGAGAACAAGTTCACCTATCCCCACCCGAACTTTGGTACCTTCACCATAGGCGGCGAGAGTTTCCAGCTGTGGGACGGCACAGTGTCCACCACTCTCACCCCTCATGGCCTGGGCGGCCGGCGAATGCTGTACTTCCACTCACTGTCCAGCGAATGGCAGATTGCCATACCCCTGGATGTGGTCAACAATGGCAGCAACTGGAAGCTGAACGATATTGGCGCCGCCCTGGATCAGTTCCAACTGCTGGGCAAGCGAGGTAGCCAGTGTGTGGGCACGGCCATGAGTGAGACGGGTTTCCTGCTCTGCGGATTGGTCAAGCCCTCGAGCATCTTGGCCTGGAACATACGCGAACCCTACAGCCATCAGAATCTGGTGATGCTGGTGGAGGACGAGGAGCGGCTGCAGTTCACCAGCGGCCTTAAGATCGTGCGTAACCACGAGGGCAAGGAGGAGATGTGGGCGCTGTCCAATCGGCTGCAGAAAGCCTTTGGTGCGGGCTTAAACTACAAGGAGGTCAACTTTCGCATTCTGAAGTGCGGTGTTCAGGAGCTGCTCAGCGGCAGGCCGTGCTTTTGACTTGAAAACTAACCAATAAAGCTGGTATATGATATAAAAGTTCATCTTTGCTTCTCACTCACCTTCTTGTAGAAGTACTCTTCCTCGCGGGCAGCCTCCAGCTTGCCGAAGGCACCTCCAGCCTCGCGAATGGAGCCACCGCCGCCGCCTCCTTTGCCGGCGCCACTGCCCAGGTCGCCCACCTGGCTGTTGCTCATCTTGGCCAGCCTGTAGAGCAGAAAAAGAGAGAAATACTTGTAGAAACTACTTTTTTTTTTTCATGGTTTGGGATTACGCAACAAAGAAGTCAGCATAGAATCCACACACACACACATGCACTTGCGAAAGCGATTTGGAACGGATCGAAATTGTTTATCTTATCGCCAATGGAGGAAAAGCGGCATACATAACACACTTGGTAATTGGGGAAAGGGTATTTTCTTTTTTTCAAGTCTCAAATTAGCAGGTTAGCTTGAATATAAGCTTAATTATATACATAGGTAACTTACTGGACTCCAGCGGGGTACAGGCGGGCAGCGCTACGACGAACCACGAACATTCTGCTTTGCTTTTATAAGTAGTCACAACTGCAAGAAAACAAGCACATAAAATCAGTATAAATTAATAATCACAATGAATTGCAGTAACTGTAAAAATAAACCCGGTGCGGGGTGCATTCAACTTTCGAAAAGGCAAAGGCGCAATAAGTGAAACCACCCAACGCCCAGGCAGTCTATACATGGACGCCTCTTTGTTTGTTGTTTGCACCAAATATACAAAGTAAATTAAATAAGTAAGATATCCCAAGAATACTTGCTTTGCTTATATGTTAAAATGCCGGGAAAACTGCGGCGCAGCTTTACTTACTTTTCTTCAAACGACGACGAAAGTTTAATGCAGTATGGCCGTGTTTGAGCACCTCAAAAAACCTCGAATTTGGGGTTTCCGATAACATTTCAAGCAGTGCGATAGTATCGAGTACATAGTAGAGGGTGGCAGCGCCGTTTTATTGGACTTTGGGAGCCTTGGCGAGCCTTTTTCGAATTTTGATTTTAGTTGAACATCGTATTTCCTCGCTGTTCTCCTAGTTCAAGGATCTTAGAACTAAGAAATTAAGAGAACTAAGACTTTCCCCGCTTAGTCTGGTAGCTCCAATTCTAATTATCCGGCCAGTTGCAACCTCTGGTCACACTGCCGGCACACTTGACGCCAACTCGGTTATTTTCAGAAAATAAATATAAACTTTTAAGCGGCTAAACTAATAAAACCACCGTTGATAATTAGTCTCTAGACATGGCCGAGGTAGACGACGGTTCCGAGCTGTTGTTTTTCGACACCTTCTCCCACGAGGAAGTGACGGTAAGCCTCGCCGCCGCAGCTCTTCAGGGATTTCTCCCTCATCCATTCTCTTGTTTTGTAGGACATCAACTTGGATTTGGTGCAGTTTCCCAAGCCGGTCTTCATCACACAGGTGCGGATCATCCCCCTCGGAGCCCGTGTGCAGGCTGACTTTCCCGGCGGCGTTCGCCTGGGGGCCACTAATCCCTCCAAGTTCGACCTGGAGTTCTTTGTGAACGACTTGGGAATGCCGGGTGCCTCAGCTTTCGAGAATCTCGGCCTGTTGCGGTACAACCAGAACGATTGCATCCACCTGGACTGCTCGCAGGAGAAGATACCAACGGATGGTTTGGTGCTGCGCGGCTGGTACAGCACCATTACCCTGGCTGTCTATGGAATCCTCACCAATTCGGTGACGGAGCCCATTGCCAGTCCAACGATGCCCTGTGAGCCTGTCGGCGCGGAGATGTGCAATCTGAGTGGTGAGGTTCTGCTGCAGGAGGATGTGCTGAAAGATGAGTGGCAGGAGCCCATGCAGGCAGAGATTCTGACGGCGCACAAGGGTAACGTCAGTGATTACGATCCGGAGGAGATGGAGTACGCTCTGACGCGGGAACACTACCACCAGCAGCAGCAGGCCGAGGAGCAGGAGCAGAGGGAAATGCGCCGCCTGCGTCGCTCCACGCACTCTACGGATCAATCGCCTCCGCCGCCGCCAAGAAGATCGCACACGCACTCCGAGAGCAACGACAGGGAGTACATCAGGCAGTAAGGAAGCAGTTTGGATGGGCTAGATTCATGTAAATAACCTTAGACTTTCCCATTTCAGTTCACGCGACAAGGGCTCCCGAGATTGGTCGCGTTCTCCGGATTATTCCAGCCACCGGTCGTCGCGTCGCAAGCGCTCTGAGCGATCCCGCTCCGATGTGGACGAGCACAAGTGGCCCAGAACGCCGCCGGCATCGATAGATTCCCCGACAAGACCACGTTCGCCCGACACCATGGACTACGATGACGATGATTCGCGCTCGCACTACAAGATGCAGTCCTCGCACTACAGACATTCCTCGGAGTCGCTGCATCGGGGCGAGAGAGATCGGGACGATGAGGAGCGTTCCTGCACGCCTCAGGAACAGTTCGAGCCCATTCTCAGCGATGATGAGATCATCGGCGACGAGGAGGAGGACGATGGTGTGGATGCGGCAGCCATTGCCGAGTACGAAAGGGAACTGGACTTGGCAGCGGCCTCGGCCCCGCCTGCTATTGATGCCTTCGAGCCCTGGCAGAAGCCACTGCAGGTCTATGAAGGTGATTTGTCTGCGCACTTTAGCAAGGAGCTGGAAACCCTGCGGCTGCTTTTCAAGAAGCTCGCTTTGCAGACACGTTGCGAGAATGTGGCTGCCTTTGGCGAGGAGCACGGCGCCAGTGTGGACGAAAGGGAGCAGTTTGTGTACTTGGGCGAGCAGCTGAACAACCAGTTGGCCTACTTGGCGCAGCACTACAAGCGGCGCAACTTTGTCCTGCAGCAGTTCTTCGGCAACGATGACCTGCATCTCCGCCAGGCGGCGAATGTCCTGCAGATAGCCCTGAGCTTCCAGGCAGCCTGCATGCAGCCCCAGCCCGCCTTCAAGATTCGTCACATCAAGCTGGGCGCCCGTATGGCCGAACTTCTGGGCAGCAGCGAGGATCTCTTCCAGCATTTGCTCAAGGAGCATAGCTTTGATCCCTTTGAGGCGGTCTTCCGGCTGTACCACGAACCCTACATGGCGCTGTCCATCAAGTTGCAACTACTGAAGGCCATTTACGCCCTGCTGGACTCCCGGCTGGGCATCCAGCATTTTTTGGCCTCCAAGAGCAATGGCTACCAGGTGATTATGGAGTCCCTCAAGGCGGCCAAGCTAACCAGGACCAAGTACGCCCTGCAGGCCATCATCAAGAAGCTGCATCTGTGGGAGGGCTTGGAGAGCATCAAGTCCTGGTGTCGTCGCCTCTTTGTGGACCGGAATGTGGCAAAGGAGGAGGAGGATGAGGACAAGGGCACGCATCTGCAGATTTGCCAGCAGCTCGAGTTCACCTTTGAGATGCTTATGGATGCCCTGACCACCAGCCAGTTGAGCTACCAGCAGCCGCGCCGCTTTCTTCCCGTTTCCAAGAAGTTCGAGGTGGTCACCGATTCTATGGCGCAGCGCAGCTTCGGGAATGCTTTGCAGTCGTATCTGGGGCAGCACAGCTTGGCGGAGTGCCTGCTACTGATGCTGGGCCATTGCAAGGAGCTGCCGGCCAAGACTTACCTGTGCCTGCTGGACCTGATGCACGGCCTGCTGCGCTCCCATGTGGGCATCGATTACTTTGTGGATGATGCCTTTGATGTTACCCAGGCGATTGTGGCCATATTGCTGGGCTTGGAGGATGTGCCCAGGCAGGTTAAGGTGGAGGAGGCCAAGGTGGAGAAGTCTGAGGTGGAGGAGAAGCCGGTGGCAGAGCCTGTGGAGGGAGAGGATACAGAGAAACCGAGTGAAACCGCCGAGGAGGCGGCACCTGCTGGTGGGAATCCTCCAACTCCCACTCCCACTACCGCTCCCGCTCCCCCACCCGCTCAGAGACCCCGACCCATCCTTCGTCCCGTACTGCCACGCCTCGCCCGACTGGGCATTGAGATGTCCTACAAGGTGCAGACCCGCTATCACCTGGACGCCATAGTCTATGCAGCCGCTGCACCGGAGTACGATGCCGTCAAGATAGCCACCCACATGCATGCTATTTACTCGCAGACCTGCGATCCCGCCGGGCGCCAGCACACCGTCGAGGTTTTGGGTTTGAACAACAATCTCAAGATCTTCATGGACCTCATCAAGAAGGAGCAGCGCCTGCAGACCCAGCGCCAACTGAGCTCGCCGGGCATGAAGTACAAGAGTCCCGTGCTGAGCTATGCCGTGGATATGGTAGATGCTTGTGTGCGTTACTGCGAGCAGTTGGATTACCTCATTGAGCACGGAGCGGTGATCCTGGAGCTGGCCAAGAACCATGAGACATTCGAACCCTCTGTGTCGGCGGTTTTGCAGGAGATGTACGTGTACATGAAGCCCCTGGAGGCCATCAATGTGTTCGTTTACGACGACATCATGCCCCTGGTGGAGGTGATTGGTCGCTCTCTGGATTACCTGACCACATTTCCTGGGGACCTGATTATGGCTTTAAGGATCTTGCGTTACCTTGCCATCAGCAAACCCATCTTGGGCCAGAAGGCGCCTGCCGTGACCGAGGAGCTGAAGCATCGGTTTGTGGCCCTGCAGTTGTACGCGGCGGATGGTGTCCAGCTCTGCATCCAGATTATGGAAAGGTTGTGCGCTTACTTTGAGCAGCCGGGAGCCCATGCCCCGGCCTTGATGACCATTCAGGGCGTGCACTGCTGTCAGATTATGCTGCCCACGCTGCAGATCCTCAGGGAACTGCTAACCTATGCGATTCTGTGCCGGGATGGCACTTACAAGGACCTCACCGCCATCGATCACATAGTGAAGGTGTACTATCTGCTTTATTACTTTCCCACGCGGTGCCAGGCGGGCATGGAGGTGGAGCAGTGCAAGATGGAGGTGGTCCAGACCCTGCTGGCCTACACCCAGCCCAATGAGCAGGACGAGGAGTCGCTGCACAAGTCGCTGTGGACGCTGATGATCAGGGAGGTTCTCAAGAACATTGACGGACCCGCCCACTTTATACCAGGTGAGCAGAACAGCTAAGAGTCTGTGGAAATTTTATGATCGATATATCGGAATTGAAACCTCGGTGTTTCGAATTTAGCTTCCGTTTTTCCTAGCTTTTTGTCTAATTTTATTTTCTTGCAGGACTCAAGCTTCTGGCTGAGCTTCTGCCCCTGCCGCTGCCCATGCCCCAGCCACTGTGCGACCAGCTGAAGCAGCAGCACAAGCAGCGCCTGATCACCGAGCGCAAGCTGTGGTCTGCCCACCTGCATCCGCAGAGCGGCCAGATTGCCAAGCTGGTGGAGGCTCTGGCTCCATCCAGCTTCCCCCAGCTGTCCGAGATGCTGCAGCGGGTGTGCATGCAGCTATCGGATCTGGCCCCCAACATGACTCTCCTCATCGCCAAGACCATCACGGAGCTGCTGTGCAGCGAATACCTCAGCTCCAACTGCATTCCCACCACCAATCTGGAACGCCTTCTGAGATTCTCCACCCGCCTGTGTGCCTTTGCTCCGCTGAAGAGCTCCATGCTGTCCATCTTGTCTGGGAAGTTCTGGGAGCTCTTTCAGTCGCTGCTGGCGCTGAATGAATTCAACGAGGTTGTGTCCAACTGCCAGGAGGCAGTGCATCGCATATTGGACAGCTTCCTGGACTCGGGCATATCGCTGATCTCGCACAAATCGACGGCTTTGCCTGCTCTCAATCTGTCCGCTGCTTTGCCGCCCAAGGAACTGATACCCCGGATCATCGATGCTGTGTTTAGTAACCTGACCAGCGTGGAGGTTACCCATGGCATCTCTATTCTGGCGGTACGCAATCTGGTTATACTCACTGAGCACGAGTAAGTCTATATTTCTTGGACCCTTTGCCTTGATTTTAATCATTTTTTCTGGACAGCTTTACCTTCTACCACCTGGCGCAGCTCCTGAAGCAAAAAATAACCGAGTTCCAGGCCTGGATGGAGCGCGTAATCCTCCACAACGAGACGGTGGAGTACAACGCCAACATAGAGTCGCTGATACTGCTACTGCGCTCCTTGACGCAAATAGAACCACCACCCGCCATGACGGCCATGCCACATCGCACTCTCAAACTGGGCGCCGTGGAGCTTGCCCAGCTGGTGGAATTCCAGGACATTGAACTGGCCAAGCCCCCGGTGCTGAGTCGCATACTCAAGGTGATGGAAAAGTACAAGGCGGTGGCCAATGAGGCAGCCCTATGTGACCTCAAGCAGCTGATCCTGCTGCAGGCCTCCAAGCAGGAGATTAACGCCGGAGCAAGTACCGAAGCCCCCGCTGAAACTGAGGGAAGTGGAGATGCAAATTCCTCTTCCAATGCTGGAAGCTTGGCTCTGAGCATTGAGCCCTATCTGCCCCAGGCCGAGGGCATTGTCAGCCAGTACGAGGCGCGTCCTATTTTCACAAGATTCTGTGCCACCGCCGAGAATCCACAGCTCACGGCGCGCTATTGGCTGGAGCCGCTGCCCATCGAGATGATCGAGGACATGAACGAGCCGCTGTACGAACGCATTGCCTGCGATCTCACCGATCTGGCCAACGTGTGTCTCAATCCGGACCTGAATACAGCCGGGGACACCAAGAGGACTTTGAATTTGTCCGGTTCGCCGCAATCCAATCGAGAGATGACCCCAACGGCGCCTTGTTTCCGCACTCGACGCGTGGAAGTGGAACCCGCCACGGGAAGGCCCGAAAAGAAGATGTTCGTGTCCTCGGTCAGGGGTCGTGGCTTTGCTCGGCCCCCGCCCTCCAGGGGCGATCTGTTCCGCTCGCGGCCACCCAACACTTCTAGGCCGCCATCCCTGCATGTTGATGATTTCCTGGCTTTGGAGACTTGTGGCGCCCAGCCCACCGGGCCCACAGGCTACAACAAGATACCTTCGATGCTAAGGGGCTCCCGGGTGGGGCGCAATCGCGGTTCACGCATCTCGGCAGCGGCTGCCTTTAGGCAAAAGAAGCTAATGCGCATTGGTTCGCCCTCCAGCTGGGCAGAGTCACCGGGATCCTACCGTTCCGGCAACTCGGAGTCGCATTTCAGCGGCAGCGATTCGCATTATTCCTCGCCCCACTACAGCGGCCGTTCCCGTGGACGTGGCCTGCGCTCACGACCATCCTACCTGCGTTAGGAAGATATACTTTCTATATTTAAGTTTTTTAGTTTTTAGTTTCCTTTTACTGCTGTATTTTGTACATAAGCTAAAAGTTAATTTTCAGTGATTACACTTTGCAAACGGACATCGTGTGTTTCCATGGGCACCTCCTCGCTGCTGACAATCTGCTCATTGAGGGCCAGAGCCATCAGGGAGACCTTCTTGTGCGGATACTTTTCGGCATGCTGGCGCAAGAACTTGTCATAGAAACCCATGCCATGGCCCAGGCGAGCTCCACAGCGACTGAAGGCCACTCCCGGCATGATGAAGAGATCAATGCCATGGCCTGCGGAGGCATAGGATCTCTTCTTTAGAGAAAAGTAAATACTCCCATTAGATATTACCCACCATTGGTCATGGCATCTTCGCGAGCCTCCTTAAAGTCCGGCTGCTTGATGTTCCACTTGGTCAGCGGCAGGTTCTCGTACTCCTCCATCCCCCGCAAACGCACCATCTTCATCTTGGAGCCCTCATACGTGGGCACAAAGACCATCTTGTCCAGGCGAAACATCTCGCAAAGCAAAGCCGTGGTGTCCAGTTCGCTGCTGGTGCTCAGGTAGATGCTAATCCGCTGAGCCTGCCGGAACACCTCGCTTTGGAGCACCTGTTTTGGGTAGTCTTACTATGTATAACTATTGATAACCCTTCACCTTAAGAAAGAATTCACCTTGGCTGTGACCGCCTTGGATTGTCGGGCAATGGCCTCTGCGTCCAGGCTCTTGAGGGCATCCTTTATGCTCTTCCTTAGAGCCACTTTCAGGCTGTTTTGGATTGTGGCCGCCATCTGTGCTTCTGAACACTCGTGCAATCCGGTGAGAACTGTCTCCATCCGCTTGTCCGGTACGGGCATCTGTAGGTCCCCGTCTCTCGGGCTCTTATCAGTTTTACACTGCCCCCGGCTTTATCAGTTGGTATTCCCTTTTGTTATGGGTGTACGTAAACAAAGTGTCGGGGAGTAAAATGTGGAGATTTCCAGGGGGTCACGATCAGCTGATCAGGGATGGGAAATTTGGAGTTATGACGTAAAGTAAGAAAACTATAACAATCTCTAAGTTCGAATTTCATAAGAGGTTTAAGAGAATACAAAACCTTTTTGAACGAGCTTAATGCATATAGTTTATTTCAAAAAACAATTTTTAATAAATACAAATCAGACTGTAGAATCAAGTGCTACCAAACAGAATCTACATTTTAAAACAATTCACTTCTTGGGTGCCTCAGGCGCCTTGGTGTCCGTCTTGGTCTTTAGATTCTTCAGCTGCTCCTTTTGCTGATTATAAATTAAAATTTTTACCAAAATATAAATAAACGGCAACCTAAAAACCAACCTGCTTGTAAAAGAACTCCTCCTCTCGGGCAGCCTCCATCTTTCCAAAGGAACCACCAGCCTCTCGAATGGATCCACCACCACCGCCGCCCTTGCCTGCTCCACTTCCGAGTTCACCGACATGTGACATTTTCAGGTGTCTGCAATATTGCAACGATTTAGAATAGTTCTAGAATACTTATGCAATTCTGCTCCAATTTATGAAAAACTTACTGAATTTGCTTTGGATACAAACGCTGACTGAAGCGGCGCAGTGTAAACATGTTTGTCTTTTATAGCTGCGATTTATATAGTATAGTTAAGCTATATATAAGGGGTGATTTGTCGCTATGACTTTCGCCGACTTGTGAAAACAGACTATTCGAAATAAAACATGAGTGTGGCTAAAAATAATTAAAGGGATGCCCTAAAAATATATAGTAAATAAAAAAAATATAAAATTAAATTTAAACTATAACTTAGATACATTTAAATGTTAAACTTTTATAAATTTTCTAATTAGTGTAGCTTAGTAGTTACTTTACGAATTAATGTATCCAATATTATCATCTTGGGAAGGCGGAGGCCGCCATTCCCCATGTCCCCCATTAGCTGCACCCCTGCAGTGCGGCCTGCCAACTGGCTGCAAAATTAACGGACTCTGAAAAATTAATATTTGAACCAGAACCCAGTAGGTGTATTTTGCCAAACTATTTTTTAACCAAAAACTAACAATTTTACTACGTTGAATCCGTCCTTGACAACGAATCGATGTAAAGTTATAAACAGAACAATTAATTAGTGGAATCTGATTTCAGTTTATCCAAAAGATTGATAGTCTTGATTATGCCTTGAGGGTCTTCTTGGGCACGATCATGTAATATTTTCATGTTGTCCGCGGTCTGAATATAAAAAATTTGATTAAGTACTGAAAGACAGGTATAATTATTTCACCTCATTTAGGAAAAAAGCTTCCTCGAGTGCATTCTTGTGTTTGTTCATGCATGAAGAACTAAAAAGGGAGGCAGTTTCCAGTGTCTTCTGAAACTCATCCCAGTTGGGCAAGTAGTCTGCGTCGTCCTTCTTGGTTCCCATCTTAAACATGAGGTTCTGGGTGAGCGAAGTAAAATACTCCTCTTCCTTCAGACCGCCTTGCAGCTTCTCAAGCCCCCCGCCCCAAAAGAAAAGAGCTGGAGCTTTCTTCTCCTCAGAATAGGACATCTTGGGCATCTTGAAGCGCCTTTGTATATAATTATTTCGGGATTTACTAGTTGGTAACCGGTTGGCAAATGCTACTCACCAGTGCACTTGGCACAGTCTACGCTGTAAAATTCCAACAGAAAACATTTTAGCTTATGTACATAGATGAAAAGTTGAAAGATTTTTTGAAAAAGTTAGGCAAATCAAACGAAACCACAGGCTGAGACTAGTAGTAGACTGACTTGAAAGGTTTCGGAATGGCCTGGCAGTGGTTGCTATTAGAGAATATAATTTAATATGAAAAGTTGATCAGAATTCTATTTATTTATTATGTTCTCTTAATTTGTAGTTTAACGAATATATGTAATATGAAGTATTTAAAAACAGGATCTAGTGCTGCCAACTTGCCCCACTTGCGGTATTTTGCTAAAATACTAGTTCTACCGATAGCGGTTGTAGATGGGAAATGAGATTTTAAGATTTTTTAGGGGCAAAGCCAAATTTTGATCTGGCAACACTGAGCAAAGCAAAAGAAAATGTTGTGTTGTGAAAACGCTGGTTTTCTCCTGCTGGCGATCTAGTTGAGGCCAAAACGGAAGTGCTATCAGTGCGGGCGAGATAATGCCGATTGAGTGAGGCTAAAACACTAAACGGGCAGAGCGACCGCGCCGCGTGCGGCCCGCTCCTGCATTTGTGTGTGTATCATGGACAAGCTACGAAACAACAACAAGGAGAATGCACCCATTGAGTACCCCTACCCGCAGCCACCACCCCCCGGCCATCACCCTGGCTCTGCAGGCGCCTCCACTCCGCTGGAGGGCTGCGAGGATGCGGAGAGCAACAAGAGCACGCCCTACTTCACGCCCCTCGAGTTCCTGCAGACCTCCTTTGAGTTTCCCTCGCCCACGGGCGACGGCGGCGGTGGTATTCTGGGTATACCCGAGTCGTCAGCGGAGGAGGAGGACTCGGCCCGGGCCTACACCCCTAAGCAATTTACTGTCGCCAGTCCGCACCTGCCCCTAGTCCACCAGCACTCCCATCCGCACCCACACCCGGCCAGCTCTCAATCCCCCACTTTGAGCCGAAAATTCAAGCGGTTCTCTCTGTACGACCGCCGCTCCTGCTCGCCGCATATAAGCAGTTCCGCTGCCGAGGAGCGCGGCAGTGGCGGGCGTGGCACCGACAAGGAAAACACCATGCCCAAGGGCGAAGGTGCCGGCGACGACCAGGACCTGGAAAACACCCTGTACTTGTCGAAGAGCGAACACAACTCTCCCACCATAATCTTTAAAGATGAAGCGTCGACGACGCCGGGCCTGGAGGCCAGTCGCCTGAGCTATTCCCCGAAACTGCTGTCCTCCATCAACAATCTCAACGTGTCCGGCTCCCCCCTGAACATCATCAACTCGGCTGGCTACAAGAACGGCAACTTCTTTCGCTTCCCGGAAATCGATCATGTGGTGCCGGAGGCGCACATAGATACCACCGCCTTCGAGGAGGCTCCGCGTCGTGACAGGAGTCCGGCGATTGCTGATCCGCCTTTGGAGCAGCAGCAGCAGAAGTCCGAGGGCCGCAAGAACCGCAAGAATAAGAACAATCTCACCATTCGCATCACGGACGTACCTATCAGGAACTCGAGCCAGGCCTCGCCGCTGCCCAAGCCCAAGACGCCGACCATCAAGAGCACCAAGGAGAAGGCCCGCTCTCTGGACTCGGCGGCCAATGAGTCGGAGCTGTCGATTGTCGTGCACAACATAACCGAATCTCATGGTAGTTGCGATGACATGGAAACGGGTGGCCATGGTCAGTTAAAGCCATCTGTGGGCGTTATCCACCACCATCATCATCTCCAGCAGCCCGCTTCCGCCATCCACTCGACCTCGCTCTCGCGGCTCGATAGCCATTTGAGCCTGGCCAACCAGAGGCGCACGCCGCGCAGGAAGTCGCCCGGTATCAACACCTCCGACTGGCTGATGTACCACCGCAAGCAGAACCCATATCAGGTGCCAACGCCGCACTGCAGCAGCACGGCCCAGAGTTCCCTGGATTCGGAGGCTAGCCTCACACCCAGCTTGGGTGATACGGAGCTAAAGTCCGCCTGCAGCGTGGACAGCAGCACCAAGTTTGGATTGGGGGCCAGTCTGGCGCCAAGGAGCGCTCACAAGCACAATCAGCTGCTGCATTCGTCCAGCACGAATTTGAAGACCTTGCCCGAGTGCCTCACCCTGGTGGAGTTCTCCTCCTCCTCTGGCGGCTGCGGTGGCGGTCCAAGGGAGTCTCCCTTCAAGCAAAAGTCCATGGATCTGCCGATGCCCGCGCTGCAGAGCAAGGCCGCCGTGACCACATCGTCAATGAATCTGCTGCAGCGGAGAGGATCCAACCACAGCCTGACGCTCAATCTGCACAGCTCGTGCGGCAACTTGATGAACAGCGGCCTAAGCCTGTCCAACTACAGCCTGGGCTCCATACTCAACTCCAAGTCCAGTTGCAATCTGGACGCGGGCACGGGCAACCCCATTAGATCGGATCAGAGCCAGCAGACGCATTTGCTGGCAGCCAGCAACCAGGGCAGCCGGCAGGGTTTGTTTCGGAGGCGAGGATCCAATCACAGCATCACCTTGAAGGCGGGACACACGACCACCTCGTGCGGGGACCTGAACTCCATGCAGCAGCAGCAGCAGCAGGCGATGCTGACGGCGGAGAAGTACAATAGGCTGGGCATGCGCACAAACTCCACGGGCTCGGGCTCGGGATCAGGATCGAATGTGCCCACTCCCAAGAGGGGATTGCTGGAACGACGCGGCTCCAATCAGAGTCTCACCCTCAACATGGGCAGCATACTGGGCGGTGGAGCGAGCACAGAGATTCAGATCCAGGATGTGGGGCAACCAAAGGTCACGGTGTGCAGCTGTGCGGCCGCCAACCAGGCGCCGCATCAGCGCAAGTTCTTCAGCACGGAGAACCTAAACAGCAGCAAGGCTGTCAGCCAGCAGTTCTTCGGTCAGGTAAGCTATGGCTCCGCCTCGGACCTGCAGCCCAATCCCCAGCAGGAGTCGGCAGGCGGGGATCAGGCCTCTTGCACCTGCGCCGGAACCGTGCGCAACATCATGACGCGACCCCTGTCGCCGCAGACTACCAGCGAGGAGTTCAAGATCTACCTGGCCAGCATCCAGATGCTGCAGAGCGCCTCCAATCCGCTCAACCAGTTCGATTTGATCCGGCTGAACTACGTCTTCGATCACAGCTACCAGACCAACAGGAGCATCATCGAGCAGCCGCCCATATTGGGAGCCAATGGACGGGATCTGGATACGCCCACTGATCTGGTGGCTCCAAGCTCGGAGGACAGTGAACTGCTGGCCTGCTATCAGGCGGTGGTCCAGAGGATTGTGCAATCGTTGCCCCAACTGGAGGAAGCGGAGCAGAAGCGCATCTTTCGGGACCTGCACAAGGAGTTTTGGGATCTGCCGCTCAATCACCAGGAGAAGCCCATGGTCTTTGGTTCTCAGACAAAGAATCGCTACAAGACGATCCTGCCCAACGAGCACTCCCGCGTGCTGCTCGAAACGGAGTCCAGCGAGCTGATGGGCCTGCAGGAGGAGGTGAAGAGGACCGGCTCCTCCGAGGACATGCCCTACATCAATGCCAATTACATAAAGGTAAGCGGGACCTTGGTTAATTACGAATTTATTGAGACGATTCCCGAACTAACCGGTCTTTCAGGGACCCGACTACGTGTCCAAGTGCTATGTGGCCACCCAGGGACCCCTGCCCAACACAATCTTCGAGTTCTGGCTGATGATCTACCAAAACACACAGCGCTACATTCGTCGCTGCGTGGATGGCGGGAGCAGCAGCAGTCCGCACATGGACCGGGCTCAGGTCCTGCAGCAGTACTTCCAGAAGATCGTCATGCTCACCAACTTCACGGAGGCGAATCGTCAGAAGTGTGCAGTCTATTTTCCCATCGAGCTAAACGAAATATTCGCGGTGGCCGCCAAGTGCGAGGTGTTCCAACTGAGTGCGGCGGCCCGCGAGTATTTCGATCGGCATTTGACGCCCACCTTTGTGCCGGACACAGTGGTGCCGACGGATGGTAATGATGATGACGAGCTTGGTGGCCGGCACATTGGCGTGGAGTCGGTGAAGGTGACGCTGGAAGCTGATCTGCTGGAGGCCCTGCCCGCCCAGACCAGCTTCTTTCTGGTCAAGAACGTGGGCATTGTGCGCCGGAATGGTTATTCGGTGAGGAAGCTCGTCCTGCTCTACTGCATCCGTGTGCCGCAAAGTGCGAGCTATCACCTGCAGAAGATCTGTTGCTACCACTACTGGTATCCGGACTGGCCGGATCACCATTCGCCGCGGGACATCAACACGCTGCTGGACACCTGCCTGCATGTCCTCAATCTGGGCAAGTGCGAGTCGGAGTTTGACAACTACGATGAGAGCCGGAGCGTGAGGAATGCCCACCTGGCAGCACAGCGTCTGGAGATCTACCAGCAGGACATCTTTAATGCGGTTCAGCCGCTGCCCGTGATCCATTGCTCGGCTGGTATAGGACGCACTGGCTGCTTCACGGCCATCCTGAATGCAGTGCGTCAGTTGCGACAATCGCTGGCCTACTCCCTGACCGGAATGCTCACCAAGTCGCTGACCAGCAGCCAGGCAGAGGAGTTCCAGTTCCCGTCGGACAGCGACAGCAGCTTCACCTGCAACACCATACGGCACATCAGGCACATTCTGGGTCATCAGGAAGAAGCTGAGACGCCACCATCCTTCGATAGGCTACCCAAGATGCCGGACATTTTTGTGGACGTGCTGGGAATCGTTTGCAATCTGCGCCTTCAGCGGGGTGGAATGGTCCAGAATTCGGAGCAGTACGAGCTGATCCATCGCTCCATCTGCCTCTACCTGAAGCGCACCTTGGCCTTGAGGCGATTTTAAGCGGAAACGAACGAGAGACGCAAGAACAAACACCAATTTACCAATTTTTGTGAACCCTATTTTAATGAAAGCAACCCCGACAAGTAACCATGGCTAAAAGAGTCTCGAAACACCTTACATAGGATGACATTCTTCGAACGAACGAACCCCAATTCGACGAGAGATGCTCTCAATGTTTGCTAAATATTACTATTACCGCATATTCTATATATATATATACATATAAATGTTAATAAGTGTTGGATGTATGTGTGTGCTAAGTGTGTGCATGTAACGTGTACATAAGTGTAAATGTTTCCGACTTTTGGTGTGAACTATGCTTAAACTAAAGTTAATTAACAATTATTATAAACCTTACCTTACCTTACCATACCATACCATACCATACCTTATGCCAAAGACCTTCCAATAACAAGCTGGGTAATGCATCTTGTTATTATAAAGTCTTTGCTTATATCCTACCCCCACTTTTCGGAGCTCGAGAGCCGTGCGGCCACGCCCCTCGGTGAGTTGGTCCCATCCGGCTTGGCGGCGGGGAAAGCTCAAACCTTTTTCAAGTTGGACCACCCCCAATCCGGGGGATCCATCTGACTAAAACACCAATTTCCCCAAAACCCAAGCGGCCAGCTCCGACCTTCGGACGCGGGCCAAAGTTCACGGATCGAGAGCTCTCATCTTAGGAATACAAGAGGAATAACTCGAAATGGAACACACAACCCATAAATGAACAACTTGTATTAATGTTTATGCAATGGAACTAGTCAAATAAAACTTAGAATCATTTTAAATGTATCTTTAAATGTGTGAAATCGAAGGTGTTGTCAATGGGGGGATGTTCTTGGGATATATTTTTTATTATTTAAAGTAGAGTAATAAACATGCTATATTTCTTTATTATTCATTATAAATATACATTTTTCAAGCCTAGAATTTTCTCTACAAAAATAGGAATTTAATTCTAATTAAGTTGTAAGAATTTAAAATGCAACGTTTATTAAAATTTTATTTTGAAATAAATAAACATTTAATGCCAGAAAAAGACAGCGAAAGGCACACCCCCCAGCACCATCTAAGGGTTAAGGTCCAGTCAGCTGTTCAGCGGGAATCAGGTTTTGTTATTTGTATTGCCGAATAATTGCGGCGAGATTAGATTGTTTGGAATCTCTGCAAGCGGACAACTAATTTCGCCATGCTCCGCTCGTCAGCCAGATCAATTTTTACCAGGCTCTACAGCAGCATGAAGGTAAATTTAACATCTTAAAGAAAATAATAATAATTTAATGATTGGCCAGGTGAAAGTGCCAGTGAAGCAAGGTGTTGTGGTGGGCCAACAGAAAAAGCTGGCCAGCGGGCTGGAGTACAACAGCTTCCTCGGCGTTCCCTATGCAGAGCCACCAGTGGGAGAGCTCCGTTTCCTGGTAAGAGGTCCTCAAATTCAACTATTCCCTAAGGTAACTTTTATAAATCCCATTCAGAGTCCCCTGCCCCTGCAACGCTTTGAGGAGCCCGAACTGGACTGCAGCAAGGAGCGGAATGTGTCCCATCAGCGTGATCCCTTTACCATGGAGGTGGCGGGCTCCGAGAACTGTCTGTTCCTCAATGTCTACGCTCCCAAGGTCAAGAAACCGGGCACTCCTCTACCCGTAATGGTGTGGATACATGGCGGCGGCTACTTCTTTGGCAACGGCAACAGTGATTTGTGAGTGTCATGTCATGGCTTATTATCTAAGATCTATAAGATCTAAACTAATCTTATGCCTCTCTTCTAGCCACTTTCCCGGCAAGCTCTTGGAACAGGACGTCATTGTGGTCACAATGAATTACCGACTGGGAGCCCTGGGCTTTCTCAGCCTGCCCGAGGAGGGTATCCATGGCAACATGGGGCTCAAGGACCAGCGCCTGGCTCTGCAGTGGGTTCAGGAGAACATAGCCAGCTTCAATGGTGATCCCAATAACGTGACCCTGTTCGGCGAGAGTGCCGGAGGGGCGTCAGTGCATCTGCACACATATGCCCGGCACGCCAACCGCTTGTTCCACAAGGCCATCATGCAGAGCGGTACAGGCAACATGGAGTGGGTGTTTCAGTATGATCCGGCTATCAAAGCCCGCAAGCTGGCGGCACTCCTCGGCGGAGGTGACTTTGGTGGAGACACTAAGGCGCTTTTGAAGTTCCTAAGGTCGGAGAAGGCCAGTCCCACAGGCATTTTGTCCAACACCCTGAAGGTTCTAACGGCCGACGAGCGGCGGCGTCACCTGCCATTTGTCTTTAAGCCAGTCATCGAGGACAGCAGCAGTCCGGACAGCTTCCTGGACCAAAACATTTTCGATCTGATGCACAAAAAGGAGTCTCTGGGTGGCATGCCCACCATTATGGGCTACAACTCAGCCGAGGGACTGGCCATGGTGACGAAGGCCAAGCAGAAACTGGAGGCCTACGAAGATGATCTGGCCAGGATGGTGCCAAAGAATCTGGTGCTGGATCCTCAGGCCCCAGAGGCCCAGGAAGCGGCCTCTGACCTGCGGGCCTTCTTCTTCAATGGTCAGGCCATAACCAAGGATAATTTGGACAACCTGGTGGACCTGTTTACCGACTACCACTTTAACATGGACATCCAGCTCGCGGCGGAGATCCATGCCAGCTGCCAGACGCAGGCTCCACTGTACTTTTACCGCCTGGATTACGTGGGCGGCCGCAATATGTACAAGAAAATCTTCCAGAACGAGGATTTGCGGGGCGTGGCCCATGCCGACGATATTTGCTACATCTTCCAGATGGCCGGAGACGAGTCCAAGATGAGGGAGGACGACCTGCTGGTCACCGAGCGGTTGTGCAAGATGTGGGCGAACTTTGCGCGTGACGGAAAGCCCTCAGACAGCTGGCTTCCTGTGCAGAAACCACACCCTGGCAAGCCCTTCCAGCTGGACTGCCTGCTCATCGACCGGGAGCTGAGCATGTGCGTCAATCCAGATGGCGAACGAATGGACTTTTGGCGCAGCATGTACAGGAGGTACAAGAGCAAGTGCTATGAGGCTCTGAGAGCGAAGCTTTGATAAGTCGACGATATTGAAGAACCCCTTAAAATACTTTTAACTGATATGTGTATTCAAAACTGACGTTTAAAAAAAATACAAATTAAAATCTATTATTACCCAAGAAAATTATTTCAAAAACCGCTAGCTCGATTGTCACTCGATTGTGTCTATCGTCTATCGACTAAAACTGCTCTGTTGTCTAGTATTTTTTAGGACTACCACCTCGTCTTAGTGTGCCCAAAATCCGCGAAAGCGGTATTTTCTGCGCTTTAGGGATTTATTAGGGGGAAATCCAAGTCATCTGGCAACACTGTTTGACGCGGACTTTTTGGCAAAGGACGCCGCAGATTGCAATTCATTTTACCGGAAATGTATGTGAAAAGGCTCGTGCTTGATGGCTTCAAGTCGTACGGCCGGCGCACGGAAATCGAGGGCTTTGACCCGGAGTTTACGGCCATCACGGGATTAAACGGCTCGGGAAAATCTAACATCTTGGATAGCATCTGCTTCGTGCTGGGCATCAGCAATCTGCAGAATGTAAGTGTTCCCGGTGATGTTTAAGGACATTTGTAAGGTATTCCCTCCAATCTAGGTGCGAGCTTCTGCTTTGCAAGACTTGGTGTACAAGAATGGGCAGGCGGGCATCACCAAGGCCACCGTGACCATTGTTTTCGACAACACCAATGCCGCCCAATGTCCGCAGGGCTACGAGAAGTGCCGCGAAATTTCTGTGACCCGGCAGGTGGCCGTCGGCGGCAAGAACAAGTTCCTGATCAACGGTAAACTGGTGCAGAACAAGAAGGTCCATGACTTTTTCTGCTCCATCCAGCTGAACGTGAACAATCCCAACTTTTTGATCATGCAGGGCAAGATTCAGCAAGTGCTCAACATGAAGCCCAAGGAGGTAGGTGCTAAGATATTTTGTCGATTCAAATAATCCATGCCTTCCTCTAAGGTTCTGTCCATGGTGGAGGAGGCAGCTGGCACCAGTCAGTATAAATCGAAGCGAGACGCCACCAAGACCCTTATAGAGAAGAAGGAGACCAAGGTGAGGGAGACAAAGGTGTTGCTGGACGAGGAGGTGCTGCCCAAGCTGGTGAAGCTTCGTCAGGAGCGCGCCGCCTACCAGGAGTATCAGAAGCTCTGCCGCGACATCGACTTTCTCGTCAGGATTCACATCTCGGCCAAGTATCGCAAGCAAAGCGAGATTTTGAAGTCCGTGGAAGCCAATGAGCAGAAAATCGAGGAGCGCATTAAAAAGGATCAGGCCACGCATGCCAAGAACATAGAGGAAGTCGAGGAGATCGACAACACCGTACAGGTCATGCAGAAGCAGATCGACGACGAGATGGGTGGCTCTCTCAACGAGCTGGAGACACAGCTAAAGGCCAAGCGAGCCACAGAGGCCACAGCATCAGGCAGCTTGAAGGCGGCCCAAGGAACCATACAGCAGGATGAGAAAAAGATCAAAATGGCCGCTAAGAATATAGAAGATGATACGCGGGCGCTGGCCAAAAAGGAGGAGGACATGGCCAAGGTTCAGGGGGAGTTTGAGAGCCTCAAGGAAGCAGATGCCACGGACTCCAAGGCCTACGCGGATGCTCAACGCAAGCTGGAGGCGGTGTCCCAGGGTCTGTCCACCAATGAAGATGGTCAGGCCACCACACTGCAAGATCAGCTCATAGGTTAGTCACTGGGCGACCTCTATCTACATTCAGACTCATTTTCTTTATTTTTCCAGCGGCCAAGGAGCAGTTTAGCGAGGCACAGACCACAATTAAAACCTCGGAGATGGAGCTACGTCACACGCGCGGCGTGTTGAAGCAGCGCGAAGGTGAGACGCAGACCAACGATGCAGCATACACAAAGGACAAGGGCCTTCACGATCAGTTGGTGGCGGAAATTAAGAACTTGGAGCGTCAGCTGCAGGGCATCAACTACGAGGGCGGCCAGTTTGAGCAGCTCCGAGAGCGCAGAAACGAGCTGCACAACCGCAAGCGTGAGCTTAAGCGAGAGTTGGACCGCTCTAATGCCTCTCGATATGATCTGCAGTACCAGGACCCAGAGCCTAATTTTGATAGGCGCAAAGTGCGCGGCATGGTGGGAAAGTTGTTCCAGGTGAACGACATGCAGAACTCTATGGCCTTGGTCACGACAGCAGGCGGAAGCGTAAGTTAGCACTTGGATTTCCTAGGGATTGCATTTTCACGTAGATAGATTCCTCTTTCAGTTATACAGCTATGTGACGGACGATGATGTCACCTGTAAAAAGATTCTGCAAAGAGGACAGCTGCAGCGCCGCGTCACCTTCATACCCATCAACAAGATCCAGTCGGGTTCGCTCCAGAGACAGGTCGTAGAGTATGCCCAGAACAAGGTGGGCGCGGAGAACGTGCAGTGGGCCATGTCGCTGGTCAACTATGACCGTTACTACGAGCCCGTGATTAAGTACATCTTTGGGTCAACCCTTATATGCAGGGATTTGGATATAGCCAAGGAGGTAAGGGGTCTCTGAAAAGGTAACACTGCCAGGGCTTTAACTTATTTTTGTTAATATTTTAAAGATTAGCTACGATCCGCGCATCATGTGTCGTTCGGTGACCTTGGAGGGTGATGTGGTGGATCCCCATGGCACTGTATCCGGCGGTGCTCCACCCAAGGGCGCCAACGTTTTGGAGGAGTTGTACTCCATCAAAAAAGTGGAAAAGGAATACCGACAAATCGATGCTGAGATAGCGGCAGTGGAGCAGCAAATGGCGTAGGTTTAAAAACAACTTCCTTGAACCAAAATTTAAACCCGAACTTCTTCCAGATCCATTGAAAATGTGGCCCACTCGTTCAACAAGATGAAGGAGAACCTGGAGCTGCGCCAGCATGAGCTTACCATGTGCCAGAATAGGTTGGCCCAGACCACCTTCCAGCAGAACCAAGCCGAAATCGAGGAAATGCGGGAGAGGGTCAAGACCCTCGAGCAGCAAGCCGTGGATGCGCGTGAGAAGCAAAAGAGCTCCCAAGCCAAGATCAAGGACATCGAGGCCAAGCTGTCGGATGCCAAGGGCTATCGGGAACGCGAACTCAAGGCAGCCACCAACGAGGTGAAGGCCTCCAAGCAACGGGCGGAGAAGTCGCGGGCCAACTGGAAAAAGCGCGAGCAGGAATACGAAACGCTGCAACTGGAGATCACAGAGCTGAAGAAGACCATTGAGACGGCCAAGCAGCAGCACCAGGAGATGATGGACAACCTGGAGAAGTTCAAGGCCGAGCTGGTTGCCCTGCAGGCAAATAGTTCCAGTGCCGCCTCCGAGGTAACAGAGCTGGAGCGGGCCATCAAGGATCAGAAGGACAAACTGAATGCCCAGAACAAGGAGATGCACAACCTGTTGGTGAAGAAGGACAGAATGCTGAAGCAGAACCAGGAAATTGAGCTGGAGGTCAAGAAGAAGGAGAACGAGAAGAAAAAGATCAGCTCGGCGGCTCAGCATGCCAAGAACCAGATGGAGGAACTGGAGGTCAAGTACCCCTGGATACCCGAGGAGAAGAACTTCTTCGGCATGACGAATACCCGCTACGATTACAAGCGTCAGGATCCTGTCGAGGCGGGCAACAAGCTGACCAAATTGATGGAGAGCAAATCCAAGATGGAGCGCAACCTCAACATGAACGCAATCATGGTGCTGGACCGCGAGGAGGAGAACTTTAAGGAGACAGAGCGCCGGCGCACCATCGTGGCCATGGACAAGGAGAAGATCAAGAAGATCATCGTCAAAATGGATGAAGAGGAGCAGGCCCAGCTGAATCGAGCTGCCGAAGAGGTGAACAAGAACTTTAGCGGCATCTTCAGTTCCCTTCTGCCCGGCGCCGATGCTAAACTCAATCCTGTCATGACCAAGGGCTGTCTCACCGGCCTGGAGATTAAAGTGGGCTTCAATGGCAAGTGGAAGGAGAGTCTGGGTGAGCTGTCGGGTGGCCAGAAGTCACTGGTTGCTCTCTCACTGGTCCTGGCCATGCTCAAGTTCTCGCCGGCTCCCTTGTACATCCTGGACGAGGTGGACGCCGCGCTGGACATGTCGCACACGCAGAATATCGGCAGCATGCTGAAGCAGCACTTTACCAGCTCCCAGTTCTTGATTGTCTCCCTTAAGGATGGCCTCTTCAACCATGCCAACGTCCTGTTCCGTACGCTGTTTGAGGAGGGTGTGTCCACCATTACCAGGCAGGTCAGTCGTCAGGCAGCCACCACCAGTCGGCGTTGATTTCTCGCTGATTCCCATCAAGGTTTACGAAAAACGTTTGATAATCGCATTTATGTTTTGAATATTAGTATTAACACAAAATGTATAAATCTGTTCTCATGAATAAATAACTTAAAAATATGTTTGTGCTTTTTATTTTTTAATTAAAATCCTTTTCCACAAAATATTTACCGTAACTCAAATGAAGTAACGGTTTTTCCGCGCATCAGCTGATTTCCAACCGGTTAACTGCGGGCCGCAAACGTCAAACTGACGGACCGACAGAGACGAAGCGACTGACTGACTGTGCATCGCACGTGCCGGAAAGAGACGGAACGCTGGTGAGACCGCCGAACGCGCACACACACTCACGCACGCAACAAGAAGACCAAGAAGAAGAAGCACACCAGGCAGCAACACAATGTTTGAGAAGTGAAAAAAAAACTCGAATTAAATAATAAATCGACCAACTGCAATTAACGAAGGCGGGCGAAAAGGAAAACATCAAGATTTCGAGCACACGCAGATTCCTCCAGAAGCTCACAATGGTAATTGGAAATGTCTTGAATCGGGGGAATCGTTCGATTCTCTGGTCATGTGTATGCATGTGCATCCGCGCGGGCGTGTGCGTGTGGGTGTGCGTGTGTGGGGAGCAGCGAAAAGTTGTAGACACCGCTGGCATTTGGATAAACAATAGCAACAATTGAGTGTTTTCCAGTCAAGAATTACGGATACTCATTCATAGAAGTGTTACCGTTGGGGATCCATGCTCGCTTTTTCTATTTCCCATATTAACTTCTAGTTTTTTGTTTTCTTTTGTGCCAGGATCGAGTGACAAAGCCGCAGAAGAAGATGCTCATCACCTTGCTGCGGGAAACCAAGTACATGGAGGGCAAGAAGGAGAAGGAATGGTATTGGGAGAAGATCCAGGCGGCCCTGAACACCATCGGACCCAAGAAAACCATTATCCAGTGGAAAAAGGTGAGTTTTTGCCGTCCCAAAAGCACCCATTTCTATACAAAAATAATCCCCGTAGTGCTGGCGCGACATGCGTCTGACCACGAGGAAGAAACTGGCGGAGCTCAAGCGCTGCCAACTCTCTGGGGGATCACCTCCGCCAGGAATTGAGCTCAACCAGGAGGACAACGACATCATCGACATCGTGGGCACCGAGTATTTCTACGAGGAGATGAACGGCGAACTAAAACCGGAGAACTTCATGACCGGATTTGACTATGCGCCTGAGCATATCTGTGATGTTATTCTAACGTCAGCCGTGGGTAACCATCAGCAGCACCTGCAGCACCAGAAGGATCCACAGAGCCACGCTGGACAGCCGCAGCAGCAGGATCATCACACCAACGATGGAGAGACCAACGATGCACCTGGTTCCTCTAACGGTGGCTCCTATCAAGGGCAGCCCGTGCCCCAGCTGCAGACGCACAATGGCGGCGGCGGCGGAGGAGGAGGAGAGCATGGAGGCGGTAGTGGGCAGTTGCACTCTATTCCGCAGCATCCTGCTTTTCACGGTAGCCTGCATCCGCACCTATTGAGGCGCCAGCACGGCAGTGGATCGGTGCCCAGGGAATCGCCATTTGAGGAGAAGCTGCTACAGTTCATGCAGGACGCCTTTCCCAAGAAGAGCAAGAAGCGCAAGAATCGAGATCCGGACAAGCTGTTCCTACTGTCCCTGTACGAGGAGATCAAGCGGGTGCCCGAGGAGATACGCCTGGATGTAAAGTCCGAACTAATGCAGATACTGAAAAAGTACCAGAAGAAGTCGCCCGTCAAGGCGGAGAAGTCCACAGCTTCGTCCACGTCCACCTCCTCGAAGCAGAGCTCCAGCAGTAGTAGCAGCAGCTCGGTGGCTGCCCACCTTTCGCACAGCATGTACCAGTTACAGAAAAAGTACGAGAAAGGAGATCGCGAACCCTCGCCGCAGTCGCAGGTGGAGCGAGTGGCTGCTGCCGGAGTCGTGGCCGTGCCCCTGCACGCCTCCCAGCAACTGCCGCTCTTCCAGCTGCAGAAGAAGTACGAGGAGAGCGCCGTGGAGAAGGCTCACCAGCAGCAACAACAACAGCAGCAGCAGCAGAGCGAGCAGCGTAAGCATGTGGAGGCCGCTCAGGCGCACCACGCTGCCCACCAGCAACCGCCGCCGCCGCCGCCCAATGAGCAGCATCTACACCACCCGCAGATGACACACAACATCATGTTTCCGCTGGGCCAGCTGCGTAACGAACAGCCACCCGCGCAGCAGCACCAGCACGCTCATAATCCCCACCAGCAACAGCAGCAGCAGCAACATCCCCACCAGCAGCAGCAGCAGCAGGCGCAGCAACATCACCCGCCCACAATTTTCGGCTCGAGCGCCAGCGAGCGCCCGGCCATGTCCTACGAGAATGTCGGATGAGTGCTGAGCCGTCTGTGGGAAGCCACTTGTGGAGCACCACGCCCTGCGACGGTGTCCCCCACGACGGCAGACTCGCATCCCTGTTAACCTTATCGTAGTCGTAGCCCATACCCTATGCTAGCCTATACCTAAGTCTGCATTGATCTCTTGCTGCAAGGCTGTTGGTAATTCTAACGAGATATATATTATATATAATATGATGTTTGTGGAATTATGACAGCCTGGTGGTAAGTGATCTCGCCATGATCCTCATGTAAATGTTCCGGTGGCAATACAAGCACAGCTAAACTGTGACTCAAGTTCTCAATAGGTCGCAAGGCGTGAATTTATCGGTGTAAACAGAAATATAGTAACATATATCTTTAAGTGATGCTTGTTTCATTCCTTAAAGAACTCTTTAAGGTCTTTAAACCAGACAAATGAACTCTTATATCCACATTCTATTTATTTGCCAAACTTTATGGCTTCTGTTCGCCAAGCCCAAAAGAAATCTTCGTTTGCTTGGACTTTAGCTGAGCTGTAAATCCCTAAGAGCGGTGGACCATTAAACTGTCTCCTGGAATATCTTATCTCCAGCTCTCGTTACGCCGCAACTGAACCGAGGCGGGAGCACGCCATGTCATAAAGATAGCCGAACGAACAGCTGACTGATCCGATCTGCCTAAATGCGAACTTTATCTGAGCTGGGCCGATCGCCGAACTCGTTGTCGTCTGTCGTCTATCGTCTGCCTTCGCATGCAGGTTGATGATGATCACGAGCCGAGCTGCAGCATAATCCGCCAGATCTGTGGCGCTTATCAGTTGCGTGCGACTTGGATACGGGCGCAGAGGCGCAGAGATACTGGCGGATCGGATTGGATCGACTGGGAGCCGTCTGGAACTGACATTCTATTCCGGCAGCGGTCCGCAGCAGTTGATTGTTGGAGAGCCCAGACCAGACCCAGGATTCCGGTTCCGGCAACCAACTTCAATTGGAATCCCTAGCAAAACCATTCACCATGGCTGCAGGTACCTGTCTCACCTCGCTCAAGTTCATCGAAGATCCAAGATCTGGCTCAAGATCTCTCCAAACACAAAACTTAACCACAAGCTGTGGCTTTGCTTTTCAAATGGTTTCGTCTCTCCTCTCGATCTCTTCCAGTCGAGGCGCGCACGGTACTGTGGTACATGACATTCATGGGCTTTATTGTCAACTACATGATCCGGATCAATCTGAACATCACCATTGTGGACATGGTGGCCAAGAAGGTGGTTCCCTCTCTCATGGCAAACGCTACGCTCGAAGGAAACTCTACTGCCCTTCCGGTGGAGGACTTGCATAAGGGTTTCTCGCTGGAGCGTTGGTTTTTGAACTGGGCGAATGTGAGTAGCATGGCATTTCTGATTCATCTCTGGTTAAGTGCTTAATGAAGCCACTAAGTGATGCAACAACGGGGCGTATGAGTAATGTTTACCCCATATACATATATCGCCGGCAGATTCCGTATGAGAGGGAGGGCTTCCACTGGGATGAAAAGCAGCAGGCTGCCCTCCTGGGATCCTTCTTTTGGGCCCACTGGACCTTGCAGATTCCTGGCGGCATCCTGGCCACCAAATACGGCACCAAGCTGGTCTTTGGCTGGGCCAACGGCATCGGTGTCTTCTGCTGCTTCGTTATTCCCTTGATTTCCTATTGGAGCTACACCGGCTTGATAGCCATTCGAGTGTTCCAGGGCTGGATAACGGTGGGTACCAAACTCCTGGCTGGGATTAATGATTATATTTTGCATCTCTCTCTCTCTTTAGGGCCTGGCCTGGCCATCGATGCACGTGCTCACTGCGAAATGGATACCACCCAACGAGCGCAGCAAGTTTGTGAGCGCCTATTTGGGCAGTTCTGTGGGTGTGGCCCTGTTTTACCCCATCTTTGGCTTCATCATCGACTGGACCAGCTGGGAGTGGGTGTACTACATCTGTGGCATTGTGGGTACCCTGTGGTTTATCGCCTGGCAGTTCCTCGTCTTTGACAGTCCCGCTCAACATCCGCGCATTGCGGACTCAGAGAGGAGGTACATTGAGAAATCCCTGGGCGCCTCTGTTCAGACTACAAAGCCAGGACCCACACCCTGGCGAGCTATAGCCACATCTCGTCCTGTCTGGCTGAATGTGGTGGCTCAGTGGGGCGGCATCTGGGGCCTGTTCACCCTGATGACCCATGCGCCGACCTACTTCCGCCTCATCCATCACTGGAATATGAGAGCCGTAAGTGGGGGTTTGATTATCTTATTTGGATTCGGAGTAATAGTTGTTATTTTCTTATAGACTGGCTTCTTGTCGGGCTTGCCTCATCTCATGAGAATGCTCTTCGCCTATGTCTTCTCCATGTTTGCCGATTATCTGCTAAGAACGGATCGTCTGAGTCGCACCAATGTCCGCAAGCTGGCCACCTTTGTTTGTGAGTTTCTGGGGATCCTTGATATTTCAGAGAGATATAGTAATTATAATTGTATATATACTTCCAGGTTGCGGCGTCAAGGGTCTTATTGTCCTGGCATTGGCTTACTTTGGTTACAATGCCACAGCTGCTATTCTCTTGGTCACCTTGGCCACCATGTTCCATGGCGCTGTGTCATCGGGGCCCTTGGCTTCTATGGTGGATTTGTCACCCAACTATGCTGGCATTGTCCTGGGAGTGAGTGGAATGATTGGAGGAATGCCCGGCTTTATTTCGCCTTTAATAGTGGGTTATCTAACCCAGGGAAATGTGAGTTTACAAATTATTTTAAAAACTAACTTCAATTAAGTAACTTCTTATTATTATAGCAAACGATTGAAGCCTGGAAGCAGGTCTTTCTGCTCAGTTCTGCCATGTTGACGGGCAGCGGCATCCTGTACGTATTCTTCTCGGAGTCCACGCTGCAGCCTTGGAACAGTGGCTGTCATCCCCTGCCCGATCCTGGTCTCAAGGAACTGCAAACTCTGGCTCTGCAAAAGGAAGATGAGGAGGAAAAGAAGCCTCTGAAGGCTGACCACGATCAGGAAACGGATCACAACGTGGTCGACACAGAGACCAAAACAAAATCTGAGGGCAATGATGAAAAGTAACAAGACTGGGGGCTGCGTCACTCTCCTTTATTGGCATAATTCCGTGTTAGTTATGGCACCTTCGCCATACGTCCTCTGATAACGCCTATCGCACCGTTCTCTGTAAATAATTACCCTACGGATTGGGTGGGTTTAGCATCTCCAACCTCTAGATTTAAGTGAGTTGTTTACGTTAACATGGGATTCTTTTCCCCGAGATTGTATGTGTGTGCTTTTAGTCAAATAAAAGAAAACCTAAAAATGATTTACTGACCAGTGTTTTCTATATAATATGTACTTATAATCCGAAACCCCCAAAAGTTATTTGAAGTAGATCACTTGGGTTGGGCATGGCTTGGCTGGGCGTCAGTTAGATAAAAGTATTTTATGATTACGGAAGCTGGAAGCGAACAGCTACTGTCTGGGAAAGTTTTCTTTTAAAAAAAAACTGAGATGATTCAGTTAATCCCAAGGGTAGATAACTACTTTTTCTCAGAAGGATAAACAGAGGTCAGTTTCTTGTGGGATATCTAAAATTGTAGGTTTATTTTTAGGCAGATTATCAGCTGGGTTTAGGTAAGTATAAATAAAGATAGTTAGGGGGTTAGGTAGGTGAAGTTGAAGAAGAATCTTTGAAATTACATGAAATGAAGATAATTTCTAGTCAGATTTCTCCTTTTTTACATAACTTTAAAATAAACAAGCAATCCTTTTTCAAGGATATATCACACTCTTCTCTCAATCCATTTCCCAGCTAATGAGAAACCCAATTTACCCTTCGAACAACTGATTTGCCAAACTGAAGTTAATAATTGCAATTTAAATCAAAACTGATTGAACCGGAAAATCGTTTTCCCTTTTTGGCTGCCGTTCCTCTCATTACTCATACCACGCGTTGCACAATTGGAAGTTTCAAGGAGAGAGAAAGGAGAGAAGGAAACTGGAATTGAGAGGTGAACGAAGTCAGAGGTTGAGCAACCTTTGGTCCTCGACTTTTTTACGTGCCTGCATTTGTTTCATTGGCGTCCATTTCCGATTGCACTCCAGGGAGTCGTAGATGTCAGTCCCCGTCTCCAACTCGGTGGCATCTACCAGCATCTACCCCCAAATCATCCTGGTCTGTCCACTTCGCTTCTCGTCCGTTAAGCCAGTCGATGTCTTGTCACTTGATCCTTGAGCTTGAGCCTGCAAAGTCCTGGGCATTGATAGAGATTAATTGGTTTCCCGTTACGTTTGAGAAATAGGCTGATAAATACGTGGAGGATGTGTTCTGGGGGAGGAGGAGGAGGAATGCCATAACGAGATTATATCGTTGATTTGCCATCATCACCGAACCTCCTGAAATTGAGAACTTCTAAAGGAATGGGTGTTGTGAGTTACTGAGGTCCTTTTAAGGTTTTACAGAAAGGAATTTTATATATTTACACCCTTACAGGGTATTATAGTTTACTTTAGAAGCTTGCTACGCAGTAAAGGCGTCATTTCCGACCCTATAAATGATATATATTCATGATCAGCATTAACAGCTCAGTCGATTTGGCCATGTCTAAAGAAATAAAAGTTTCATTTGTCCATTGTTAATATACTACCTATAAAATATTATATAAATAATAAGACAGAAAGCTAACTTTGGCCAGCCAAAGCTTGTATACCCTTGCTGGTGGCTGGCTGGTAAAAGTCAAAATATCAAAAATTTATGTTTTTAAAAATTCATAACAAAGCCAAAAATGCATTTAATTCCCTTCGGAAAGCGTTTTTATATTAGTTTTTATAAGGTTGATAAATCTGCATACTTAATTTTGGTTTATTAGAACTTTAATTTTTTTCAGATTTTGACGATTTTAATGATGTAACCCCTTATCTTTTTTTGC
>JAEIIL010025929.1:0-13967 GCA_018905715.1 Drosophila lini | reverse complement strand
ATACCCTTGCAGTTTGCCAAAGGACCATGGCTTCGAATCAAAAATCGATCAAAGCTCAGCGAAAAAATGCATTAATTTTAATTCGGAAAGCTGTTCGGAGTATGTTTTTTTAAGGTTAACAAATCTGCATACCGAATTTAAAATTTTTAAAAATTCAAATTTTTGACAATTTTAATGATGTTACCCCTTATCGAATTTGGTAAAAATGGCTAAAAAATAGAATTCCTCCGAATATGGCTCAAACGACTCGCCTGTTGATGCTGATCAAGAATATATATGGTTTATAGGGTCGGAAACGACTCCTTCACTGCTTTGCTAGCTTCTAACTAAAATTATAATACCCTGCAAGGGTATAAAAATTATTAAATTAACCGACTGCTTGGTGGTTTTTCTGCAAAACTGTGCATTTCTTCCCTTCTATTTCGTTAAACTCACCTGTTTGTAAGCTAGTCGGCAACTATCCAAAGCTCTGCGGTCGCCATTACCTGTTCAACTAACTCATCTAAGCACTGGATATAGCCATTTATGCCCGATGGCTTTGTAAGATGAGTCCCGGGGCTCCGGCACCACTCGGTATCAGAGCCATTCCACGACGCTTTCCGGGAAAGAGGCCACGACTCCGAACCAAATACATACGTAAATAATAAAAAATAAACAATTATCCGCTGCTATTAAGATTTAAAGACGTTTTCTTTTGTGTATTTTTTGTACTTTCAATTGATTTCAGTTTATTTGCTTGCATTTACAAAAAGAAAAAAAAAAATTCATATATATTTGCTATATATATCCGACCATTAAAACAAACAATTTGCATTCACTAAAGTAATATATGTATAGAGAGAGAGAGGGGCAGAGACTACACACACCACCAGGTGTAGGTGTGGATCAGGAGCCCAGGATCTCCGTTTCCCTCAGTAAAAATATACAACTATATGCATATATATTTATATATATAGGTTTATATATATATATATATATATATATGTATATACAAAGTTTTGTGGACAAAGTTGTGCCTGCATTGCAATATGTGTGTGTGTGGGGGGGAGGAAAGAGTGTGCTGTGGGGTGGCAAGGCCATCTTCGTTATTCTTCGTACGCTAAGAGCTAAGCCTAAGTCTTGGTTGCTATATTATAAAACCTAGAGGAGAGAGAGGTCTCATCCGAACGAGCTTATCCGGATAATTGAGTAGTAGTTTCTGGGGTGGTGAAGTGGCGGTTTCCCTTTGTTGTGTATTAGCTAGTTTTTGGTTTCATTATTCGCCCTGCTCCGATTCTCCTTGTCCTCGTCCTTGCCCAGGCGATGATGCTCTCCCTGCTCCAAGCCACCAGCACACTCTCCAAGATCCGCTGTGCCGCTCGGCTGCTTCTCCGTTGTCGCAACTGCCACCACCTCGTCCTCCTCCCGCCTGTGCCTATGATACCGATGATGATGATGATGATGATGTCGCATAGCCTCTTCCTTGCTCTGAACTGTGGTCTTGTCTAGCTTCAAATCGATCTCCACATCGGAGTCCATTTCAGTCTCGGAGAAGCACAGCGAGTTGCCGGCACGCGGCACCTGGATGCGTCGACGGTCCTGCAGGAAAATATATACTTTCAGTCTCTGCTAATCCCTAACCCTGCTCCCAACAACACCCACCGTATTCAGCGTTGTCGGCTCCGAGATGTAGCCATCACAGTCTTCGTCCTCGCTAAAGAGCTCCGCCCCGGTGTTGACCGCATAAACCTCCGGCAGTCGGCACACGATCTGCGCCAGATCGATGAAGGTGTACTCGTTGAGGGAGGCATGGTTGCCACGCTTGGGCGGCTCCTTGTTGAACCACTGATTGAATCGACCCAGTCGCCCAGCCTTCGCCATGTTCTCAAAGTAGTTCTTGCCGAACACATAGCCCACGTCCCGGATCTCGTCGAAGCTGCCAAAGGCCAGGGTCTTGTACTTATCAATCGGCGGTCGGATGTACTCGCAATAGTCCGAGTTTTTCACTTCCTGGAATTATTGGTAAGGATTTATAGAAGAAGCTATCCCAGCCTATGGTATGCACTCACCTCCAGCTGGCGGACACAGGAGACGTAGGCTAGCCGGGATTGTATGTCCGGCAGATCGGGCACCTTGACGGGCGACGTGAAGGGATTCCACTTCTTGTAGAGCAGCCACCAGCCGCTTAGGTCGTCGCCGTAGTTGGTCAGATCGGTGTCATCCTGGGAGCCCACATCGATGGCTATGATGTGAGCGGCGCCCAGGTTGTGCATCACATCGGCTATATGTACGGAAAGTGGGAGGTGGAGGTGGGAATACGGATGCGGTTTGGGGCGTTTGTGGATGTTTGTGGATCAAATGCAAATATGTTTGGTTAGTAATTCTTAAAAGTCTCACAAGCGACTCATTTTGCAAAATTAAGCACAGAAAATAAACTTGTTAGTTTTTGAAATGCCAATTTGCTTAATTTTGCAAAGAGAAAGCCTTTTATTAACGCGAAAATACCAAAAGTTGTTATATTCTATTTTATTCCGAGTGTTTTAATATTAAATAGTGTTATTGTCGCGTTTATAATATAATAAAATCCACTGGCCGTGTTTTTCCCTCCAGCATCTTGAGTCTTGGGAACTTAAATTAAAACTTTTAATCGAGGTTATTTCGATTTTATTGATGAATTACTTTAATTTAATGTTTTCCAACTGGTAATGCAAGGAATTTCAATGGAATTAGGGAAGGAAGGATGGCTCAAGATGCTCGGACTTTCTCGCTTAATTCAATTTCCAAAACTGGAGCGGACGCAGAGCGTTGGAACGGGAATTGGAATCGAAACTAGTATTGTGGATGGTAAGTTTATGGAACGGGTGGAGACAGTGGTACTACTCGGTACACGTCACTCGGGTTACTCGTGGATGCTGTTTACCTGGAACGTTGTTGGTGTAGCAGCCGTCGAGCAGCAGGTGACCGTCGCTATAATCACAGAATGGCGGAAATACGCCGGCAATCGACATGCTGGCGCGGCAGTAACGCCACAGGTGGCCTGTGTTTATTTTTTTTTTGTTTTGCCGTTTGCAACACAGGTGACAAAACAGGTGTACACATAGCCAACAAAAAAAACATCACAACACGACGAGACACAAACGCGACATGGGTGGATTGTAGATGGTATTTTGGATTTCATCAATTTCAGATTTTTCATTTTCATTGTGGTTCGTGTGTGTGTGTGTGTGTGTGGAAGAGAGGTCAGGTCAGGTGTGAGCGTGTGTGTGTGTGTGTGTTTCAAGGATAAAGAGAGAGAAAGAGAGATAAAGAGATAGACACAATTTTATCCACGATCACAAATGTTGCTTGTGTAGAAATAACGCTTTACTACAAGGCTCTAACTACAAATGAAAATATATAGGAAAAAGGCCAAAACTAAAACCAGGGAAAGTGGAAAAAGGGGAAAACAAACCAAGGATCAACTCAGAAATACCAACAACTATATGCTACAGAGTAAATAAAATAAAGAAAAAACCAAAGAAACTTTGTGCACTCTTTGTTGTTTTTTTTTACAAGTGTTTGTTTGTTTGTGTTTGTGTGCGTGTGTGTGTGTGTGGTCATGAGTAAGTGGGAATGGCGGAATGAGCTTTACTGTTTCGAGATGCCAGGATCGGAGGCACTGCCAGCTCGAAGGAACAACAGCGGAAACGGAACAGACACACAACACAGCATTTTTGTTTGGGGCAAGGAATGAAACGAGGCCAACATTAAGGGGAATTGTGGAAGAGAACATGGACCAAAGGGACGCAGGCAAAAGCATGATCGATCGAAAGGACTTTCCAACACTCTGCGCGCTCTCTCTCAAAAAAAAACAAAAAAAAAGACCAGCTCTAGATTGGAATTGAAAGTGAGATGTTTTGTATAAACACGCTCTCGGTGGGTTAAAGTTTTATTTTCATATTCATTATCTTTAAATCGTATTCTATGTGCTAATTGCTAATTACCTGGCAGATTATTCACATAGCCGCCATCCAGCAGGAGGTGCCCATCTTTGGGATCGCACAACGGCGGCATGTAGCCACTGAGCGACATGGAGGAGCGTACGTAACGCCACAGAGATCCTGAGACACAGAGACAAACATGCCAGCAGCAATGATAAGTCGTGGTGGGTTGTTGGTGTTGGTGTTGTTGGAGTGTGTGTGTGAGTGTGTTACGGGGGGAGAAGAGAGAAAAAAAGAGAGATTGAGAGAGAGAGAAAATAGCGTTCAACGATCTGTTCTTTTCTTTTAAGGATATGTGATGAGGATTAACACAAAATGAAGGTTGGGTTAACCAAAGGACATGCGATATAAGGGGTTAGAGGATTTGGAAGCAACTAATCTGGGTTATTTTGGGGACCACAAACATAGGGAACCAAGGATGTAAGAAGACTTTTGTGGGTTAAGGATCACAATGAAATTAAATGAAATTCACAAAAAATTGAGGGGTAGCCTGGGGGATATGAGTGTCACAAATGGGAGCAACAGCGATGGTTAGCTTTTTTCCATAACGAAGGGAGCAGCAGCAGATTGTTTTTAGTCTCTAGCAAAAAAAGCATTTTTCTTATGCTTAAACCTCAAAACTGTTGTTGAGAAACAACATCAACGCGAAACCAACAACAACAACAACAGCAATACAAGTATTTCTTTACAAATTTTGACAAAAAAAATAGATTACAACTAATTAAAAGACGGCACACATTCAATAGGGAGCGCAGCGCCGTTAATTCCAAAATTGTTATTTCTAAATGTGTGAGAAATTGCTTCAAAATTAATTACGGGCCATGTGTATGTGTGTGTGTGTGTGTATGTGCTGGTGTGTAGTGTGTTTGTTGTATTTTCTTTATCGTGAATGTACACTCAGTTCTAAGGCTTTTACTGGAGGAACAGGAAGTACAAGAGCATTACAAAAGCCAAAAACCGAAGAGATAGACGAAGTAAGTATGCAAGCAGCTGTGTAAATGATACAATCGAACCGAAAAGTTATCCAAGTACCAGAGAGAGAGAGAGAGAAAGTAAGAAGCTATAACTAAAAGCAGAGCTACTAAGATAGAACATACTTAAGGGTGCAGGTAATACATCGTCTAAGAGCTTTTAGCAAATGCATTTAAAATGCAAAAATATTTTATAGGAATTGATTCTTTTAATCAAAAGAATTTAATGATATTAAATACAAATCTTGATATTTATTAGAGCTGGAAATAAATTGATTTTCAGTAAATAAATAAATAAATTGATTAGCAAGTTAAAGTCTATCCCCTTAAACGACATATTAACTGCATTTTTATAACTAAAAAGATAAAGGCAATGACAAATATTGAGATAGATACAGACAGGTATATATTATATATAGTGGGAGAAAGACATCTACAGAAAGAGACAGACAAAGACAGAGACAGAGAGAGAGAGAGAGAAAAGGCAAATGCAGATAGCGACTGTGTGGACTCACCGTTGGTGTGAACGCGATGACAGCTGGCCGTGATGTCGGTGGTCAGCGTGAAGTAGGGTATCCACAGATCCTCGATGCTCACATCCCCGAAGGTGTCGTGGATGGTCTTGTTGAATTCCCGACCGGAGAACATCGATGTGATCGGGTAGGTGAGGTCCAGCAGTTGTAGGAACCATTTTGTCATTTTCTGAAAACAATTGAATTCGAAAATATTAGAAATTTCATGATATTTAGGACTGAAATGAAAGCAAATAAGAATCCCTGAGATTCCTGGGACAAACCTTGGACCACTCTCGCGCCTTCTGCGTGACTATGGTGGTGTTGCGCTCGGAACACCACAGGGCACCCATCAGAGCGCCAATGCTCACGCCGCCCACCATATCGATGGGTATACCCGCCTCCTGGATGGCCTTCAGCATGCCAATATGGGCAGCACCGCGTGCTCCGCCACCGCCCAGGACCAAGCCAATCGAGTTGCCCGTTAGCCAGCGGGCCAAGCGCGAGAAGTCGGAATGCATGTTCGGCTCGGAGAGCAGGACGCGACTGTAGAGATCATTCTAAAAAGGAAACAGACGGAAAAAGGTATTAAAAAACTATAATTAAAATATAAAAATATAAAAAATATCATTCAAGATCATGTAATATTCATCCAAAAACCTGGTTAATTGATAACCTTATCACCTCCAGAAATAATGTCAGTCATGATTACCTGAAACGTGACCATCCAGACCTAATCTGTGCTAATCTACATGCTTCTAGAATAGATATTTACGATACTATAATTCTGATTATGAGTTCGAGTGCTCCAGATAGCTTTATCTTTACGATGCTTAGTGCCACGGAAGTTTTAATTGAATGTCAGGTTAATCAATGCCACATAAAGTAAATTGGGAATACATACATATGAACAAAAAACAATTTATATATCCATTTTGTGTGCCATATCTAAATTATATGCGATAAAATAGCTTAAAGTGGGTACTCAAATCACTGAAAGTTTATAACGCTTTATAGTAAAGCTATAATGTTGATAACTAAGGTATATCTAAGAACGAAAGAGATATAACATCTTTAAAATACAAAAAAAATACATGTTTTGTATATTTTTATAATATATAACCCACTACAGACTCTTTACAGATTCATTTTCAATACTCACAATGCGATATTGACTTTTGCGCGTAAAGATGCGCTTCACGCACTGCACATGATGGTGCTTGGTCACCCAGGGTCTCGCGTTCAGCCAGCTCAGCGTATTCGCTGGCTTGGCATTGGTCGTCTCCGGATAGAGCAGCACCAGCTCCTTCTGCGTTCGCATCGCCAGTCTATCGATTTCGCGCTCAAATTTCCCCACCAAATGTGAACGATCGCCGAGGCCGACAATCAGAATGACATCCGCCTGCCGCATGCAGCGTTGCGTCCAGGCGCTGAGCGAATTATCGCATTGATACAGCGTTATTATGTTGCGATCCTCCTGCTGGGCCAGCCACGAGGTCATCCGGTACTCGTTGGCCGCCTCAAAGATGTTCGGGCCGAGCTGCTTGCGCACCACGTCCGAGGTGAGCCGGAGAACGGGACCTGTCGGTGCGACACAGAAGGTTTTTAATAACTAACCAAGGAGGCCAGGAACTCGCTTAGGGTAAAGACTTATCATCAAGGGCCGGAAAAAAACATAAATAAATATTTGATTTACCCACCTATGGCACAGAGCGAATGATAGAGCTCGTAGGTGAAGGTTGTCATCGGCACCTCGTCGGTGATGGGCACCAGGGCCACCGTTGAGTACTTGTGCGTGACAGGATTTGCCTCAACGGGCGCGCCCGGCGCCCCGCTGCCCGAGCGCGTCTGCATCGAGCCGAGGAAGCGATGGCTAAGGAAGCTAATCAGCCGGGTAACCACAATCGGATAGCGCAGCTTAATGGCATTGAACAGGCCCTCGGGCAGCTTGGCCAGCTCCGAGTCGCGCACAGCCATCACCGTCGTGGTGCGTGACGTTTCGGTGATCATTTCAACGATGCCCACAAGGTCACCCTTGCCGTACTCGCCCACGATTTCCTTCTTCCCGCTGGAATGCGTGATCACCGATCGCATGCGTCCGCTCAACACAATGTAGGTACTATCGCTGCTCTCGTCTTGCCGATAAACGGCACGTCCCGACTCCAGGAAGATCCAGTCCAAAGCGTAATCACATTGCCGCACCAGCGGCGACAGGCGACGAACCACGCCATTGCCCAGATCCAAAACGATTCGCGGTCGTTGTCGCATGATTCTATTCAAAGAGGAGACGAGATGAGATGAGATGTCACAGGTGAGTGTCCATAATTCTTGAAATCCTCGAATACTCACTGATAGATGGCCGCTCGCCGGATAAAGGCTATCCTGCTGTTGTTTCTCGATCGGATCGTATAGGCACTCGCCTCGCCCGTGAGCATGGCCAAACCGCCCACAATCTCGCCGGGATGCACGAAATGTATCAGCATATCGCTCTTATCCGGCTTGGCCCTTGTGGCATCCTGGTTGCCCTGGTAAACCGCCAAGGTGCCGGTCATCACAAACCAAATGCACACATCGTCCGCATTGCCCTCGGTGATGAGGGTGACATTCGGCTCCAGTTCACGGACCTCCACAAATGGCTCTATGATGTGGGCATCCTCCTCGGGCAGGCCCAGTTCCCTTCGCAGGCTCTCCACGGCCGAGGATTGCACTAGTCGCAGGTCTATCGAGGGGGATTGTGGCGTTGGCGCCTGCTGCTGCTGCTGCTGGGACTGCTGCTGGGACTGCGCTGAGTGGGCTCCTTCTAGCGGCGAAGCTGGGCCCGCCTGGGTGATGGAACCACGACGCGTGGACAGATTCCCCACGGACTGCTGCTGATGCTGATGAAACACATCCGCACTGGAGGCCTCGCCATGCAGTTCGCTGAATATCTGGCTTGCTCCGGTCTGCTGGTCAGCTTCCGGATTGGGATTTGGATCGGATAGTGTGTGCTCCTCGCGCGAATGCCGCGACGACGAGTGGTGAGCTCGACCAACACCTGCTCCGGCTTCCCGAGTTGCTGGGGTCGCCGTCGTCGTCGTCGGTGGCACTGTAAATTGACTGGGCGGCATGGCTGAGGCAACATTGGCGGCTGTTTGGCGCGATGATTGCGATGACTGCGAGTTGATAATCGTACCAGACATCATGGCGTTGCTCTTGTAGCGCATATGATTTTGGACCAGCTCGGCGTTTAGGCCAAGATAGTTGCGCAGGGCGGTGAATAGGACGCGCTGCAGCCGGATCATTATGACCTGGATGACGCGAATCATGACGTCTGGATTGTCCTGGAACACCTCCTCGAAGGCCTGTCAAGGAAAGGTAAAGAACAGAAAATCAGGGGGTTATAAATCCAACAAGTTCATATTTTTTTCAAAGATTTATCAAGTAAAAAAGGTTTTGTTTTTCATAAACTAATCTAATCCCCTTATTTATTTTTACAAAATATTTTAATTGAAGCTCATGTCTTTTAGTATCTAACCCAAACCAGAGATAAGATAATCCAATGACTAAAATAGCCCCAAATAAGCCCATAGAGCAGGTGCTCCTTACAAGCAACAAAGCCAAAGAACTCACCTGCATGGGCAATCGTATAACCACCGACTTCTCAATGGCCTTGGCGGTGACCGTCTTGTAGTAGCTGGGATTTCCCGACAGCACATCGATGAAGCTGAGCAGCGACGTCACGGACTCACCCTTGCGCACCGTCTTCAGCGACAGGGTGCTGCCATCGGCATTCGAGATGTACACATTGATCATGCCAGACTGAACGATGTAGACACTGTCATCCGGATCGGTGATCTTGAACAGATAGTCGCCGGCCATCAGCTGCAGGAGCTGGGTGTGCTTGCACAGGCGCAGGAAGACGGGCTTCTCGAAATGCCCAAAGATCCGGATGCTCTGCAGCATGTAGAGGGCATCGGGCGGCACCCGGTCACTGCCCTCGATTGTCTCCTCCAGATACTCCGCCGGCGGCTCCACTGTTCGCATCTCCAGCGGCATATTGTCCCTGCGCAGCTGTAGGATGCGTCGGGCAAAGCGCATCACCGCCCGCCGCTTGTATCCCTTGCCACTGCTGTACATCTGGCCGCTGACGTTCTTCATTTTGCGCAGCATGCGACGGCCATAGAAGAGCATCTTGTCACGCTTCCGGAACCGGAGGCCGCGCAAATCCCCGCCAGACGAGGTGACGGCGCTCAGCGAGTTGGCAATCTCGTCGCGCAGGCGTACGCGGGCGATCCGCTTGAAGTATATGCACCAGGCGAACAGGAGGCAGGTCGGTATGAGCACGAACAAGAACAGGTACATCTGTGGGAATGCAAACGAGAAACACATTAGCATTACCATGATGTATATGGGGTAACCTAATCTAATCCTGAGCCCCATTGTTGCGAGATATCTGAGAGCAGTTCAATTGGCAAAAAGCTTTTCAAAACGAGGTAGTTGATAGAGCTGGAAATAAATCGATTTTATAATCGATCAATCGAGTTTACTCTTAATTATGCAAAACATCGATATACATTTTCGGAATCGATTAAATCGAAAAAGTTCTATACGTATGTAAACTCTGGGAAGTTAAGTACGAACTTGTTATTATTTGTAATTATAATTTCTGCTCGTTTAGGATTATTAGCTTAAATAAGCCCTACAAAATTAACCCAAGAAATTTCTTCTACTTGTTATTGAAACTGCTCAAGAAAATTCGAATGAAAAACTGTTTGGCGTAAACTTTCCTCGAAAGAAATATTCAAGTGACACCACAACCACTTTCGCTGAATTATTCATTCAGGCAACACTTGTAAAGTTCCCAAAGAGGGAATAAGCTGTGTTTAATTCCCACTATTATGTATTTTCTTTTAAATATCAAAATAATGATCCTAATTAAACTGTGTCTCTTTTATATATAATTAAAAATACCAATTTGTAGCTTATTGAAAAATAACATAAAAATAAGCTAACAGAATAGAATTGTAACCTTTCGTTGTGGTTTTCCCAACACATGTTCTTCAGCCATTTTTTTCTTTCTTGGGATAGTGCAATATTTAAGCGACAGAAAACCCACTGAGCCAGACAATTTTGATGAATTATTTAGCGAATAACACTTGCTAATGTTCCCAAAATCGTTTTGAATTCCAGTAGGTGTCATGCCCGTATAATCGAGCTCATCAGCTGTGCGGTTTTTGTGGTTTTCTCGCTCTGTTGTTTATCATACCCTGGCAGGGTATTATAGATTTATAGTGCATTTTAATTTAAAATTTAAATTAAATTTTATTTAATTTTGAATTTAATTTTAAATGAGTTCATCAAAAACTATACCTAATTATCAGTGTTGTAAATACGTGCTGCTTTGTGCACTAAAAGTGCTATTAGAAGCACAAAATTAATTGAAAAACTATTAAAAGGTATTTACATATTCGACTTTCCACTAAGCTTTATTGTTGTTAATGTTTAATATATGCAATTGTTATTGTTATTGCATTCATAGGCACTTTGACATTGAAATGACGACGCGGCGTCGTTGCACTTGTTGTTCCTGCTTTTGTTGTTGTCGTCGTTCTTTTTTTTTTTCATAGTGTTTGTGGTTTTCAATAGTGGTTGTTGTTGTTGTTTTCTTTTACTTTACTCTGTTGTTGTTGTTGTTGTTTTTTGTTGTTGTCTATTTTCTGTTATTGTCTGCAATTTCCGCATTGTGCTCGGATTTTGATATAAATATAGTACGTTATATGCATGTTACTTTTTATGATTCCCATTATTATTATTATCATTGTTGTTGTTTACGGTTTAGTTTTACAACAGGTTTTCTTGTTATCATACATTCCAATTGGATCACACACACAATTGGCATCCATTGCTCATTTGATCTAATTGGAATCAAACGCCACACACGCATATAGGCAATCCAATTGGATTTACAAATGAGCAAACTGATCGGACATGGCAACAGAGAGACAGAGAGAGGGAGAGAAATTCGCCCACAAAACGAAATGAAGAGGAGCCAGCGGTCGCGGTCACAAGACGGCTGGCTAAATTGATGGAGCCCCAAGGGGTTAATTGAATTATTGAAAACTGATTTGGGCAGCCATGCCCCCTTCGTACCCACTCCCTTTGCCAATTGCACGTGCTTCTGATTAGCAATCGTTTATAGTTATGTGACGTGTAATCAGCTTTCCAGCGGGGTCACAACTATCATTATCAGTATATTGGGCCGTGTGCTTATCATGTGGCTACTGTGCCTTGTTTTTCTCCTTCTTTCTTTCGGGTTTTTGTTTTTTTGTGTGGTTTATGCAAGGCCACAAAACAAACAAATTCCGATTGAAGGCAAGAAAAAAAGAAATCAAATCAAAACACGGAAGTGATGAAAAGAGATGGGGATGCGTGCAAGAGAGAGGAAGAGCGTAAAGCGGGCTCTTATCAGCTGGCGAAGACGCAAACCGAAGAAGCAACTAATAAGAAGTCCTGCATCTCTAGCCAGGATCAGAACCAGTTGCAGAGACTTGTGAAATTAATATTTGTTTAAACTAGAATGCTTTGTTGGGTTGAATTTCTATTTAAAACGAAAACAAATAGTAGATTATCATAATAGTCGGAACATTCAACAGGTGTTCCCTATCTAAGTATGTATATTCCAAGAAATATTTGATTTCAAAATCTGTTTTAAGAGTTCAAATTCGAAGGAAATTTATATTTGTTTTATCGATTTTTTTTTGTTTTTATTCAGAAAGCTTATCATTATCAGCAAAGTATCAATTTGTAATCAATCTTGACATTCAAAACGCGCGGCTTTCAATGGAAAGTATATTTTTTAGTTGTTTAGTTTAGTTCTTTAACAATTTCAAGTGTTTTTCCAGAAAACTTAAAGCTCGGACAAGAACCCAGCACAGCTGTTATCCTCCACATGTGATCCATTACTCTCTTTCTCTGTCGTTCTCTCTGACTCCCTAAAACAGCTGTCCATGATCCACCCTTGTTCTTCCGTCTGTCTCTTCTCCTAAAGCTGCTGTCTTGCCTGTTGTCACATCGCTGTCTCGTTCTCGCACAACCACCCGTTTAGCTGACTCAATATTAGTATGAAAATAAACAAAGAAAGGGTGAAGTTCACTTACCGTTGCATGGATCTGCTGAGAAACGTATACGCACCACGCGTCCGAGAAGAGCGTGTTGTAGCTGCCAGTGGCGCTGGCGCGCAGCATCTCCAGGATATCCATATTCGTCTCGCTTACTCTGCAGCCACCCTACTAGTTCTCCCTTGCGCCCCCTAGTCGATTGTTTTTCCTTGCTGGCTTCCCGTTGCCTTTGTTGGTTTTGTTGTTGCCACAGTTTGTGTCCCGTTTATTTGGTAAATACGGAAGTGCAAAGAGCAAGGCAACGAAGGCACGTTAAGGGGGCGGGGGCGGGTGCGTGGGCGATTTGGCAGAAATCACAGCCCTTTGTTGTTGCTGCTGTGTGTCGTGGCTGTCTCACTCGCCCTCTCTATCTGCCTTGCTCGCTCTCGCTGATTGGTGACACCCCCGCCCCTCGTATGTCTTGGGATTTGTGCAATTATTGTAATGCACGCGCCTCCAGCTTTCTCACGCACTTCACACACACACACACAAACACGGACCGCACACCTCCGCACACACACACACTTAAGCACAGCACCACCGACCGAAAATTTTGATTTAAATTGTTCTCTTGTTTTTGTCGTTACGAACCAACGGGTAATTTTGATTTTTGTTCTTTTTCAACACTCTCTCGCTCGCACTCTCATTACGGAGGAGTCTTTCGTTTCCAATAAGAATTTATGTTGACTTTTTGTCTTTAATATTTGGTTTATCTAAAACATGCTGCAACAGTCTCTGGGGCGGAGGGGAGTGGTGGGTGTGGCAGCGGCAACAGTAGCCTCCTTAACTTAGTGAGTCGAACTTTGAATTTTGCTACCACAAACTAATAAAGTCAAATGGTCTAGAATATGTTGTTTGTATTTATTTGCGAGTGTGATCGCCCGCTTTTCCATGCATAATGCCGAAATTCATCACAAAAGGGGAGTATTTTCCCCTGCGCGACAGCTGGTCACACTGGAAATAACTACGTGAAGTTGCTGAAACGTAAGCTTTTAACGTACGGACGATCTGGTACTTTTGGTCGCTCGGACCGAAAAGTCTGGCAGCGCTGGTAGCTCGGACCGAAAAGTCTGGCAACGTTCGTAACTTCACATACTAATTAAAATACCAAAGCAACACAGGCATTTTTAGTGCCTTAATGGGGCAGTATAAATTAACAATCCGGCGACGGTCACTCCAGAGAGCCGCTCTCAATTTGATAGACAAAATTCTGTTAACGAGCAAAATTCTGTGATCGAGAGCATTTCTATGTTAACTAACAGTCTCAATTTTACTTACATTTTAACATTCTACATGAGAATTCGACCCCAAACTAACATTCCCATACACTCGACACTGTTATTCTGTAAGCGTGTAAAACTTTGTTTTGACATTTTAACATTTTGCTTT
>JAEIIL010025927.1:0-17779 GCA_018905715.1 Drosophila lini | reverse complement strand
CATTTGAGCCAAGGAATATTCATCAACAGTTGCCCTGTTGACTTTGCCTTGGATTGTCGCACCCTTACCACCCCTGACTTCGATTAATAATAACAAAAATACAAATTTGTAAAAGTTTCGCATTTATTTTTACAGGCGGTGAATGAAAATCCGTTTCGGTTTTAATTTTGGCTCCTGCAGGCCGTATATATATTTTGGCCTGGTCACTGAACTTTGTCCGAGTGGACTTTCGTCATGAAAAGTTTAACATACGTGAGTGACCGCCAGTGACGCGCTGGCCAGGCCCAAACTCGATAATTAAAATTACACAGCGCCCGCCGGGTGGGTGGGTGAAGATGAGTGGCTGGATTTCCTCGGATTCGGACGCAATTCCCACATTTGGGGTTAATTGCGGACTTAACTCGGTCATTCTTCAGCTGAGTTTCGATTTGACTCGAAAAACAATTCAACTAAAATAATCTTTATATTAAAAATTCAAAAATAATGTTCTAAATTTGTTATGAAACTTTTAAAATAAATACTACACAAAATATTTCAGAAAAACATACGATTTTATGAGACCTGCAAGAGGAAATTGTTAGCCTTTCTAAATATTTGGTTTTAATAAAATTAAAATTATATCAGGAAACAGTCATATTGTTCTAATTTGTTTTTGATTCTATGAAATTCTCTCGACGGCCCTGATTACTGCTAAATAACTCCAGAGGCGTCAATTGGCAATGCAAATCCATTTAAAGATCTCAAGAAATATGCAGCTTTAATTAGTTAATAAGCGGCGCTGGCTACCACCTGACACCGTCTCGACATGGCCATGGCTTTGGTTGTTTCGCTGGTTACTCTGGTGGCTCTGGCTACCCAGGATTCCTCAGACGACGCTGATAAAGCGGCGCTCCGACGGACTGGACCACAAATGGGCGTCGAGCGCAATTAGCGCCATATATCAATTACTATACATTGCTCCACTCCACATTACGTATACGCAGACGACGCTCGGCTAAAGTGTTTTCATTATAAATCATTTATTCAAATTACATATTAGAGCAACTGGTTGTTGTGGTCAGCACATTGGGACAACTGTTGCTCCGATTGGGTTCCGGCGTCGCGTCGCTGCGAACAGCTGATCGATGGATCGGTCGAGTGTATAGACACCGGCAGCCGGTAATAATCACTTGACGCCTTTCGGCTGGACAGCTGTCTGGCAGCGATCGTCTAGCATAAACAAGATTCAAATTAATGGAATTTTCTAAGAATTTCATATCATTTTTGCAGGAATAGAGTCTCATACGAATTGAAAATTGGAAATAAGATGAGAAAACAAAGTTCACTAACTGGTGAACTAGGGTTTTCATCTTAAAGGTTAGCAATACTTCAAAAGTTAATTGTACATACATATATACATATCTTATGATTAACATTTTAATAAGCACCCTTTAAAAATTATAATTGAAATTCTTACTCAAAAAAGTAATTAGTATTCAACTCCATTTATTTATAACTCCTTTAAAATATACTCAATACATACTCGGAACTCATCTAATTGGGGCCGTTTTTACATCAAATTACATGTACAAAAAATTCACATCCATATTTCTTTATTAAATATTACTTTTTATATATTTGCTTGATCGATCAGTGATCGAAAAAAGCTTCAATCGGATTTTGCAACCACAAGTCGAGACCTAAACCTTCGTACGTTAGTATTGAAACCGAAATTTATCTAGATAAATTATTAAAAGAATGTGTTGTGGTCATTTAAAAATCAATTTACATTTCTAATAAAGAAACTTTTCTAGCAGGATACAATAATACTTGAACTTATTTCATATTGTGAAATGGGTATCATAAAATTTGAGTCCTTTTTAGCCTCTACATTCAATAATTCTTCACTTAATTCTTTTTAATTTCTTTCAAAAGAATTCTTATACATTTTCGGATTTTATTCTTTTACTTTCTGAACTTGTTTTTATCTGAAATCAATTATAAAATGTACAAAATACACCACATATGTATAATACGTTTAAACATCTTAACGGCGTTTCATTGTTTTACCATTTAAAATGTACGTGTCATTGGCAATATGACATCATTTTTGGATCTATGATTTTCAAGTCGGTTGCGGTTTGGTTCTCATCTCTGTCAATAAGATCAGCTTTTGTAAACCCGTACAAAATACATGTGATTTGTATAAAATTGTATATTTATGTGCGTAACTATTTTGTGGTATCTAAATTGGAGGTTTTGTGTCTTGATCCTTAGTTAAAGTTCGTTGGTTTAAACAAGTATTCCAGCAAGTCAATTAAGCCAAATGTATGCATGCTCAGGTTGTTGGTGCTTTTGTATAATTTTAATAAAACGTTAATAAGACGGTAAATTGTTGTAATAGTCACATATAGCTAAAGGATAATTAATTACACTCGGGACTGAGAATGAGCCACGAAGCTCTAGCTTCTTGTTAATCATATTTATAAACTGAAAAAATATTAAAAATAATAGGTGCTCTAGGGTGGGTCGACTTTGTTTTACCTTAGAATAACCATAACAAATATTTTTATATTTTACAGAAAGCAAATCTTAATAAAATTTCACAATTCCAAAAAATCAGTCAAGTTTTTATGTTTCAAACCGTAAAATCAGTGAATCGCCGATTCAGTGAGTTTGGTTTGAAACAGCAAAACCTGAAAGTTCGTTGGAATTATACCATTTTATCAAGAGTCTTCTGGTAAAATATTTGTACATGTAGTAAGGAACTCCAAAATTAATTTAACATATATTGAGAATTTTAGATATTTTTTCTTCTAATTTTGATTTTTAATTGCAAATGTAAAACAACCTTATGAATCGGAATTATTTTTCTTAAACGATTTATTATTGAGCTTTTTATTTCTTGGCAATCAAGTCGACCCACCCCGCTGATTGATGCTGTGTATGGAATGTACACTTGGGTTTTAAAAGGCATCGTTTAGCTCCACAACGGATAGCCTCAGCTCGGAGATGGGCGGTAGCTAGTCCGTTCTGGACACTAAATCCAACCCGCCCTCCTCCTCCATTTTGCTGAGGAACTTGATCACCCGTTGATGTGGCTCCGATTGCCTGACCATGTCGATGAGGGCCAGCAGCTTCTTGATGCCGATGCATACTCGCTTTCCGGCCATTTTCCTTGCAATACTTTGCAGTTCCTCCGGACTGAAAAAATCCGAATCATCCAGCACGGCAAGAACATGCTCCGGACTTGAGAGATTGGAGACGTGAAGCACGGATGTAAAGGCCGGCAGCATTTCCATCTCTTCGAGAACGTCTCGCCGACTGGAAGTGCATAGGATGAGAAGTTTGCGGCCCTTGGGCGGCTGCTTCTTTAGGAGCACCAGCAAGGCCTGCAGCGTGAGATTGGAGTACCGTGGTCCGATTGGGCCATAGTCCAGCAATCTCTCCACATTGTCCACCACAATGCAGCTTAATGTGGAGCGGTAGGCGTCGTCGAAGATCTTGCGGATGTGCAGGCACTTGGCGGACTCGGTGAAACCTACCATATCTTCCGGTGAACAGACCTTCACGAACGGGAAGTCGCTCATCTTGGCCAGATTGGCAGCCAGGGCTGATTTCCCAGAGTTGGGAGCTCCTTCGATCAGTACAGACACCAATCCCGAGACCTCGGTGGCCTTGGCTTGCTGCACAGACAGTAGACCGTCCTCCAGGAGTCCGGTGACCGGTGGTCCCCAGTTGATTATTCCGCGGGCCAGCATATTCTCCAGCATCTCCTGGGCGGTTCCAAAGGCGGCCTTGATGTCATTTTCCAAGGCGTGCAAGAAGTCGGAGCGGGTTACTTTCAATTTTTCCATGGCCTCGGGATCCACATGAACCTGAAAGGTAGTCCGAAAAACAATAAATGAATAAACAATTCTAATAATTAACAATTCAGCAATTATACCTTGGAGTCCGCCTTAATTAGTCGATTCATGGCCGTGGATTGAGCCGCTCTGACCAATCCTTCCAGCTCTGCACCGCTAAAGTTCTTTGTCCTGGCCGCAATTTCGTTGTTGTCCACATCGCTGGCGATCTTGTTAAAGTCTCGCATCCGCTTGGTGTGAATGTTAAGGATCTGGACGCGTCCTTGCTCATTTGGCAGGCTAATCTCCATTTGAACTTCCAAGCGTCCGGGTCGCAGCAGTGCCTCATCGATCATGTCCCGCCTGTTGGTCATACCTATCACTAAAATATTGTTCAGCTGCTCCACACCATCGATCTTGGCCAGCAGTTGGTTGACCACCGTATCGTGGACACCGCTGTTTCCAGCCACTGAGCCACGAGCCTTGCATATAGCATCGATTTCGTCGAAGATAATGATGTGCAGGCCACTGTTGGGTCCCAAGCGCTTCTCCTCCTCCTCGGCTTCCGCGAATAAGCGCCGGATATTTGCTTCCGATTCGCCGACATACTTGTCCAGGATCTGCGGACCATTAACGATCTTTGGCTCGCGGGCGTTCAGCATGGTTCCTATCTGTCGCGCCATCAAGGTCTTGCCCGTACCAGGTGGTCCGTACAGGAGAATGCCCTTCACATGCTTAATGCCAAGCTGCTCGACCAGCTCCGGCGGGAAGACGCGCGACGCAAAGGCTCGCCGGAATATCGCATTGAACTCCTTGTCCAGTCCACCGATGCCCATCTTCCCGAAATCCCAGTCTGGATTAATGATCGATTGGCGGACGATCTTTCCTTTGGACCGTCCTTGCAGATTCAGCACAGAGTTTTCAGCCTTTTCGAACTGGACCACAGTGTTTCCCAGAATGCGACCGAAACGCACATTCCTGGCCTTGGGTGCAGAATCCCCCACGGTTCTAGGATCGACAGCCTCCAGGGTTTTCACCGCGAGACCCAAAAACTTTTTATCCTTGAACTGAAAGGAGTAAAGGAAAAGTAAAAAAAATTTTCAAAATTAGATTTGCAGGAAAGCTAATATACCCTTGGAGTCTATGTATAGAAAAAAGCATGGCAGAAAGCCAATTATCTCTTAGAATAAATCTCGGTCTTTTCATATTTTATTTTTATAACTTGTGCTGATCTCTACTAATATTGCACAGTTTGCAATGCTCATGAAACCTGTATAATATTTTATTAGTCATCACTCAAAGGCCAGTCATACATACGTCATTTATGTAAACAACTTTGCGTATTGTGAAATTGCTTAATTTTGTTCACAGTTGATTACGATATGCAAATAATTGTTGATGAAATTGCCGAACTGTGACCTAGGTTTGACATCGTAATGAACTTTTAATTTTAATAATATTTTGAATTTAGTTTTGCAATACCTTTTCGAGCTTAGTTCAAAGCTAATCAATAAACATAAACACATCATCTTAAAGGATGGACCTTAATGGAATAAAAAAAAGTGTATCCTATGACTACTGTGAATTTTATATTTAATTTTTTTGTTTAACACATCCTAAACAGTTTTCAAAAAAAAAATTACTTACCTGAAAGACGAGCGTTTGACCTACGGTCAGGGGCATGCCAGAAAACTGCATGAGGAACTCCTTGGCCATCTCGTCAGAGTCATACGGCTCCTGCGTGGTGGTCTTTTTCTGCAGGAAGTCCGTCTCGAAGGACACTAGCGTGATGATATCCGCGCTGGCATCGAACCGGTACGGCCGGACATCTATCTCCTGGTTAATCGAGAGCGTGGCCCACTTTCTTTGGACCAGCGAAAAACCGACGTGGCCGCGCGGCAGCTCCGCCCCACTAATCTTCTCCAGCGCAAATATAAAGTGCAGTCCCGGGCCCGTCGAGATGTCCACATATCTGGGTAATGGGTGAGAAATTAGTTGAACCGTAGAAATCGGAAAATACGCCCACGTCGCCTGTGGAAAACACTCACTTGACCTCCTCGGTGAAATCGGATCCGTTCACAATCGCCTTGTTGGTCAGTGATAGTTCGTCAGTGGGGCACTTGATTGCCCTCATCCGGTGGGCCATTTCGTTCGCCATCTTTCCAATATAAGCAAATAATTCTTACTCGATTTAACAACAAATTTTTCAACTCGCACAGCTGGTCAGTGCTGCCAACTCTTCGGGTCGTCAGAAAGCTTTTTCGATAATAAGACAGAAAAAGCTCTTGAAATAAAAGCTAGAGAAAGCTAAAAATTTGTATGTGAGGGGTAAAAAAATCAAATTTAATAATTGATTAATACGTTTTTAGATTATAAACATTTTATTGTCGAGTAAATATTTCTTAAATTAAGACACATTGGTTATCTCAGCTGACTGTTCATTTTTTTGTCTAAAGACAATGATTAAAAAAATAATTAATACACTTGAAATGCAAATTACTTTGAATGCTACAAGGCAGGTTGTTCTTAAAACTAACAATATATTCAAAGGAATTGTCTTTCCAGTTAATCGACTGGTTTCTCCCATCCCATCTCAGACCCCATTTTCTCAAGGAACTTGACAACCCGGCGCCCCGGCTTCAGGGGATTCACCCAGGTGATGAGGTCCAACAGGCGCTTGATGCCAATTGAGATTGGCTTGTCCACGATGGCAGTTGCTATGGCACACAGCTCCTCTCGCTCGAAGCGTTGTGAAGCCTCAGCCGCGGATAGTATCTCATCCGGTCCAAAGAGATTTGGCACGTGGATCACCGATGTGAATACTGACAGCATTCCCAGATCCTCTAGGACGTCACGACGACTGGAAGTACAAAGGATGTGCAGCCTATGACCTCTGGGCGGCTGCTTCTTTAAGAGCACCATTAGCGTCTGGAGTACTTCGTTTGAGTAACTCCTTCCCAAGGGTACATACTCCAGCAGGCGTTCCAAATCGTCTATGATGACGATACTGTCTTGAGAGACACATGCATCCTCCAAAACATTGTGAATGTACATACATTTTTCGGCAGCACTAGCTTCTAGCAAGTCCGCCGGAAGGATGACTTTTACAAAGGGCACATTACTTTTCTGGGCGAAACGAGCCGCAATTGCTGATTTTCCAGACTTTGAAGGACCCTCGATCAGTTGGCACATCAATCCCTGGCCCTGGTTGTGGCCATGTTCCGCAAAAACCCGCTTTAAGTTCATCCGTAATTCTGCGACGATCTTGTCAAAATCCGAAGTGTTCAGCATCTCCGTATCGTTGGTACTCCACATGTTGTCCATCGGCCGAGCTATCGTATTCCCATTGCTGGAGCCTGCTGCCTCCTCTACCGAATCCGGATGCGAGAGAGTGTCTCGCCTTCCATTGAGCTCCCTGTTGACACGACTTTCAGGGGCCTTAAATGAGCCCCAGTGGTTGGCCAAAAATTTAAGGGTCTGGAAGTTCGACACCATATTATTAACGAACTTAAAGTCTCTCTGCTGAACCGGGCGGACCGACTCGAAGAAGCCGCCTGGCATCATCTCTTCGAGCCTCTCCGTCTGTACACCAAATCGCGGCTTAATGGCCCTCAGAGATTGCAAAAAATCCGCTTGGGTAACCTTTAGGCCATCAGGATTTCTTTCAAGCGATCGAGTCATTGCCCAACTGGCTGCCTCACGCACCAAACGGCACAGCTCGTCTTCCGTAAAATTGATGGACAATTCGGCAATCTGAACCGGACATACGTCGTCGGAGATCTTGAAATAGTTTCCAAGATGCTTGATGCGCTGTCCCACAAGCTCCAACCTCTCCTCCCGATCGGGTAACGTCATGTTTACCATCTTGGCGTATCGTTTTTTCTCACTATTGCCTTTAATTCGTCTTTTTTGACCACCAGCTTTAATTTTTCACTTGATGAATAGGTAAAATTTTTTTTACACGTTTGCGCGATCAGCTGTTGCTAACTTGTTGTGCTGCGGTGCTGCCAACTTGATTTAAGCGAGACAGTGCTGTCAGAATTTGGGTGGATTTTGGTTAAAAGCTAAAATAATATAAAAAAAAAAAATTAACAATAATTGTTTTCCCACAAATATATAATTTTAAGCTCAAAAAGGCTGAAATAAGTAAACCCAAGCTAAAAAAAACCTTTAAATTAAAGCGTATGCCCTTCTCATCATCAATCCATAGATTTTTAAACTTAAAATAAACAGATAGCTAATAATATTATATATAAAATATAAATTATATAAAGTAGCGAAAAATGGCTAAGGTAGCAGCTCAGTCTAGAATTAGGGCTTAGTTCAAGGCTTTCTAAATTTAATTTTAAGATTTCATCATCCATTGTTTAAAACCCATTTCTAAATTTCCTCTAAAAAACTTCCATGAGCAAGTATATGAAACCCCTAAACAGTAAAGATTTCCTAAGCTTGTTCTTAAGATTTTAAATGTAAGAAATAAATTGTCAAAGATATTTAAAAAACGGAATACCCTTGCAGGGTACTTGCATATAATTGGAGTCAAAAAAGCTAACTTATTATAGCTAATAATATTATATATAAAATATAAATTATATAAAGTACCGAAAAATGGCTAAGGTAGCAGCTCAGCCTAGAATTAGGGCTTAGTTCAAGGCTTTCTAAATTTAATTTAAAGATTTCATCATCCATTGTTTAAAACCCATTCCTAAATTTCCTCTAAAAAACTTCCATGAGCAAGTATATGAAACCCCAAAAAAGGAAAGATTTTCTAAGCTCTTTCTCAAGATTTTAAATGTAAGAAATAAATTGTCAAAAATAATTAAAAAACTGAATACCCTTGCAGGGTACTTGCATATAATTGTAGTCAAAAAAGTTAACTTATTATATTTTTTGACTGGGGTGCCGTTGTGGATCTCCTGGCCAGCAGAACTACGTTTTCGAGCGTCACATCTCTGGGCACGTAGAACTTTAGCTCCGCCTTATAGCCTTGGGATCGCAGGTACTCCAGTCGTCCGTAATCTAATATTCGCTTACACTGCTGACCGATCTTTTCCCTCTCCTCGCGACTTAGCCTCTGGGTGTTCGGCTCCGCCGGCTGTTCCTCTGCCTTTTCCATGGCCCTGCGTCGCTCGCGACTCAGACCGGTGCCACAAACTGCCCAACTGACCATTTTGGTTAGAATAGTAAACTCTCGGGCTTCGATACCGGCTGCTTGGAGAAAAGGGCGTCCCACATAGGAGCTCCAGGAGCAGCGATGATGGCAGCACAAGGCGATTAGCACGTAGTCAGTGGTGGCACCACCTTCTTCACCCAATATGCATCGCAGGGTCAGATCCGTGGCTGCACCGCAGAGATGCTTCGATAGCGCCACAGTTCGTTGAGTTTTCTTCAATTCCGGTAGAGCAGAGAGTTTCAAATCGGCAATGTCCGCCCGGATGCGCTGAACCTGCTCCTTGTTGGTAAGCTTATTATCCTTTTTATGGCGAAGAGATAGGCGATCAATGAGTATGACCTGAGAGTGGGTGAGTTTCTGGTCCTCCAAGACGGTGGCTAAGAAGAAGGCCAGTTGTCCCTTTCCGGCACCAAATTCCACGTAGCTGGTGCTATCTGCGAGTTGGTCGTCCTTTTGCAGGATGCCCAGCAAGCTGGAAGCTTGAGTGAGCTGCCGTAACGTTTCCTGACCGTAATCCGAGCGATTCAGTTCCGCCTTCAGGGATTCATGCGACAACTGCAGTTCCTGGATACTAGAATTTATGTGTTTATCATATAGTAGCTTAACTTTGTCGATCAAACCATAGAACTCATCATCCGACAGCCGGTGAAGTTTTATCTGGTCGTATTTCTCCACTGCCTCCAGTTGATCCTCTCCAGAATTGATCCCTTTCACAATGTAAGGCAACGAGCTTTCCTGTTCCCTGGCATTGCAAATGGTCAAGTGTTTGGCCAGCTTCCTCTTGAAAACCGTATGCTTCGGATCCAAGGGGCAAGGAATCCGTTCTTGGAAGGAATCCTTGCCAGTTCCGTCCACATTTTCCGGAGCGGCGGAGGGCGGTGCATGGGCGCCGCAAAAGGGGCTGCCCTTGTTGGCCGTCATTTTGCATCGGCGCTTCTTGCGTGGCACCCAGTAAGAGCAGGTGGTGGAGACACCGTTGCCTTTGTCTTCGTCGGCAGCCATTTTTGGTTTCTTGGCTGCCATTCAGCCAAATATATTCAAAAATTAATAACAATAATATAAAATCTCGTGCGTAACAATGTGACCAAGTGTGGCTTGTCCAAAATACCACGAAGGCGGATATTTTCTGGATTTTTTAGATTTTTTGAGGGGAAAGCCAAATTTTCATCTGGCCACACTAAAAAAACACAAGCCGCGCTGGGAAAACGTTTGCTGAAAAATATCTTAAAAAACACTTAAAAACAGTAACATAAGACTTTGCAGTGCATTTAATAAGTATTATCTATAGTTTGCCATGTAAGTAATACTAATATTTATTCACCAACCATCCAGAAATGCTAAATCAGCGGGCAACATGTGCGCCGGCATTTTGGATTGTGGCCTCGGGTATTCTGTTTATTGTAATTTTTGTTGCTATTTTGCAGGGCTCTCGTGAAACCAAAGTCGGAACTGACCCCGGAGGAGCTGGCCCGACAGGAGGAGGAGGAGTTCAACACCGGGCCGCTGTCCGTGCTCACGCAGTCGGTGAAGAACAACACCCAGGTACTGATAAACTGCCGCAACAATAAAAAACTCCTGGGAAGAGTGAAGGCCTTCGACCGACACTGCAACATGGTGCTGGAGAATGTGAAGGAGATGTGGACAGAGCTGCCGCGCACCGGCAAGGGTAAGAAGAAGGTCAAGCCGGTGAACAAGGACCGCTTCATATCGAAGATGTTCCTGCGCGGCGACTCAGTAATCCTGGTACTCCGAAACCCCCTGGCCACGGCGGCAGGCAAATAGTCAAAGCCTATCATACAATCAACTAATAAAGGCAAACTCGATTTTCTAAGTTAAACAACAAAGATCTTAGTCATTCTGTGGAAGTGGAAAATTGTAGCGATTTTAAATTTGTTTATTATTTTATTGTTGCCCAAAGAAATTACTCATTACGTTTAGTAAGGTAAGCATTGTGAAATAATAGCTTCAATGATTGAGTATATCTTTAAAAAGAATATTCCATTAATTTTCTGACAGCTGCTTATGCAGTTTCGGTACATAGTCATCGTATTGGGCCTGGTAAAAAGTACCAGCAACGACATTGCCCAGCTTATACTTTTCGGCAAACTTGGCGGCGCTGAATTTGGGCCTATCCTTCCTCGACTTGTTGCTAACCCGCTCCTCATCGAACTCCAGCTTTCCCGGTTGTTTGTACAGCAAGAAGACGTAGCGGTGCAGACCCGTTCCCTGAGGTGGACCGGATCCAATGTACTCGGCGATAGCGTCGCCAGTTGTCAAGTCATTTCCAGCAATATTAACTAGGACCCAGTGCTTGAACTCCCGGAACTTTGGCTCAGCTCGACTAGGTGCATCGGGATCGGTCATAATCAGTGTGTAAAAGTCACCGGGCTGGGCGTCCCACTCCACTTGTGGTTGGTCCTTCACCTGGGTGGGCGTGAACTCCACACCATCCTTTGCCACCAGTCCATTGCTGTATGTCACCTATCAGAAACGAAGATTTCGTAAGTTTTGCTTTGAATAATTTGCAGCAATTGCGGGGAAGAGTGGTTCGTTATTAGAAATTATGTGACGAAATCAGCAATGCGAAGTAAATTGATTGCTAGGTTTAAATGTTATTACAATGAAACATTGTAATTATTTTATGTCTCACTGATTGGGGTAGTTTAAATAATTTTGCTCTGCTATTATTATAATTATTTTTTTTCCTTGATTCGTCTTTTAGATAGCCAATTTTGTTTTTTCTTAAAGTGACCTTTGATCGTAAAGTTATTATGGACTCTTGAGGAACTTGAGCTTATATCAAACTAAAATCAAACTATTCATCCTTTTTATATATTTAATAAGATTAACATTTTTTTTTTGTATCTTCTTACACCTTTAAACTCTCTCTTTTAACTTAGTTTTTCTTCCCTGTTTTGACCCACCTTCAATAACTGGTCTGGTGCCTGGGCTATGACATCGGGCACCACCTGGTTGCTCCTGAAGACTTCTTCCAACGAGCCAGCTTGGATAGCCAGGACACAGCTCATGAGAGGTATTAGAATCAAGAACATCTTGTTAAATGAAATAATTTAACGAAAAGCAAAGTGTCTGACTTTGTAGCTAAAGTGATCTGCTATCGAACAAGGTCTGTTTGGAATTGAAACCGGTTTGCCATGATGCCGTACTTTTAAGACAAAGCTGAAAGCTTTTTATTTCTATAAACAGCTGCTGAGAAAAAAGCGTTGCCACAACTGTAATTAAACAGTCATTAGTTTGGAGTCACGCTTCACAGAAAATGGATGCATTCAGCAGGAAAATTTGGATACCAAATCCGATATTGAGAGTTCCGTGATAGGTATTAGCTTAATTCATTCAAAGAATCCTGTTACAACTGGGCTACTACTTTTTGCCAGAGAGCTGTTTGTACAGCTGTGGCACATAGTCATCCCACTGGGCCTGGAAGAAGTTCCCGGCAATAGGATCTCCCAGCTTGTACTTTGTTATGAACTTGGCCGTGCTGAAGTTGGGTCTCTTTTCGCCGGTAGTCTTCGGGATCCGCGGCTCGTTGCAGGTCAGCATATTGGGCTGCTTGAAGACCAAGAAGACGTAACGATGTAGTCCGGTGCCCTGTGGGGGGCCTGCGCCTACATAGGCGGTCAAGACCAACCCGTTCTCGATATTGTTACCCGGAATGTTGACCACCAGCCAGTGGTGCCACTCCCGGTACTTCGGCTGCTTGCGACTGGGTGCATCCGGATCGGTCAGGATCAGAGTGTAGAGAGCATCCGGCTCAGCATCCCATTCCACCTTTGGCTGATCCTTCACCTGCTTGGGCGCTAGTTCTCTGCCCATGTCCACCACTTGACCGCCTCCATATGTAACCTGGGAGGAGGCAATTGTGTTGTGGAATATTATCAATCTTATGCGGAAAGCCCTACCTTAAGCTGCTTGTAGGGACATGTTTTCAATATGTCCGGCACGATTTTGTGCTTTGAGAAGCAAGCGGTGTCCTCGGACATTTCAGGGAAGTATATGAACAAATTTAAATTTGAGATGCCAAAATATGAGTCCATAGAGTTAGGGAAACCTTTCAAATTGACAACTGCCTCAAGTGTGTTTTAATTGATTGTAGTTATGCTTTATTTCTCATCCGTTTAGCCGGATCCGTGTGAAATGGCTTTAATAAGGGCCGGAACGTCTTCATTCCAGGTGGAGGTGAAGAAATTCCCAGCAACTGGACAGCCTAACTTATATTTTTTGACAAAGGCCTGCACCTTGAATCCGTTTCGTCCGTTAGTCGAGTGCTTGGGCAACTTTGGGAAATCAAATTTGGTGTAATCCTTCTGTTTATAGAGCAGGAAGACGAATCGATGGGTGCCGGATCCTGGCATCGGAGTGGCGCCCATGTAGCCGACGCGAACATCGCCCATGCCTAGGTGATTTCCGGGAATGTTTAGGACCATCCAATGAAGAAACTCCCTGTTTGTTGGCGTCACGACACTGGGTGCATCCGGGTTGACCATTAGCAGGGTGTAGTAGTGCTCAATAGCTGCGGGCCATTGCACAGTGGGTTCATCGCGCACCTCCATGGGCTGTAGCAGCTTTCCACTGTCCACGTTTATATAGCCGTGATACGTGACCTTGTGGTGGAATAAATATATGTTTTATTTTTGTAAGAAATCATAATTCCACTCACATTGAGAAACTCCTGCGGTCCGATTTCAATGACATCCGGTATGACATCCATGCTCCTCATGAACTTGCTGACTTCAGTGTCCGAAAGACGATCGTCCCTTGGCCATCTCAGGCTCATACTCAGGCTAAGCCTGAAGACGATGAGAATCCAAAAGCTGGTTAACATGGTGAAGCTACTTTTCCACTAACTGCAGATTGCATAGTGGCTCTTCCTTAAATACTAGCTACCGCCACAAGCAGATGGTTTTCACATGGCCAATCGACAAAAAACAGCTGGATTGCAACGTTATATTTTAGATTAATGATATTTAGTTGTATTTATTAAAAACAGAGCTTGTCATAACGACAAGCAAGAGCCAATACCCTTACCAGTTGTCTGATAGCGGGTTCTGAATGTCAACATTAAGTAGTCATTACTCGTTTAGTTAACACAGATTATAACGCTAATACATTGCTGATAACTATAGTAAGTAAATTTAGTAACCAAAACTTTTATTAATAGGATACACAACTCTCTAAGAGACAGTCCATAAAGTCTTGTATGAGCCACTAGATCGCTCTCAGGTAGAGGTACTTTTTTAGTTCACTCTTTGATGAAGTTCAATTTAAATTTTCGCAACGACTTTTAAGGGCTCAGTTTTAAGCCATTATATATATTAGATTGGATACTAAATATGGGAGTTATTGAAAACTAAACTTGAAACCCACTTTCTATCTCGTTAGCCAAGCATGGACGGCGTGTTTAAAGAAATTTTGAATTATTACAGGTACAACCTAAAATGAACATATAAATAAATATAATAATTGCTTAAAAACAATAAATCCTTAAATGCATTTCATATTCTCCCACATAGCAAACTATAGTTTGATTGATTTAGACACGCGTTTTAATGAAATTAAATTGAGCAAAAACACACCCTCCCCGAACACGAAACAAATAAGAAAACAAGCTTGATGATTAGTGTTTTCAATTTTTGCATTTTTAATAAATTAAATAAATATAAATTCAATTCAGTTTGATTTTTGGTCGATTTGTGTCGATGTGACGTAGGCAAAAGGACTAAAAGAATATGCTGACAGCGAATGAAAGTGAAGGAGGATGACTGGGAAAATCAGGCTAAGTGGGGAGTGGTTACAGCTGAAGAATGGCTTAAACTCTCGCATGGTTTAACCCTTAACGACTACAATTATGGCCTGGGCAGGTTCCGGTTCCATTTGGTCTGTGCGACTCGCAGTGATTCCTCCTGGGAGGGAACACAAGTGTCCTTGGTATGTACAACGGGGCGGCTGAATTCCCCAATTTAAGAGGACGAGCTGTAGCTGGATGACGAGCCCGAGGATCCTGAGGAGGAGCCCGAGGAGTAGGACGACGAGCTGCTGGGGTGGTACGAGCTGTAGGCCAGGTTCTGCGAGTCCCAGCGGGCATAGGGACCTCCGCTCATGGGCTCCCAGCTGCTGGGATCGTACGACGAGGCCGTGGTGCTGGGGACTCCGTATTCACTGGCCGGCACTGGGGCTGGCATGGGCACCATGTTCATCTTCATGCCTCCCAGTTTCTGGATAAGGTTGTAGATCAGGAAGCCAAGCACCAACTTGATGGCGATCTTGGACAGAATCAGAGCCTTGGTGGCCTTAAGACCGATCAGAGCCAGCAGGATGGGCATGACCACCTTCAGCTTGAGCTTCATCAGCAGCAGCAGGGGTAGGAACAGCTTGTCCTTGTTCTTCTTCTCGGCGCGACCTGAAGGAATAGAAGTATTAACACCTGTCTGGGGAATTATCGTCACCACTACTGACCCTCCTCCTTGGGCAGCTCCAGGTCGAAGCCTCGGTCCGAGCGATAGGTCACCACGGAGCCAGCAAAGAAGGTTTGTGGCAACTGGAGCCTCATCTCGTTGGTGTTCAGAATGCGACCCAGACGGTCCACGATAACCTTGTCGATGACATCGTCGCTCAGGGCACGGCCGCTGACCTCCTCATCCACATTGGCCACTGTGTCCAGGTAGCTGAGCACCTTCTCCTTGAGGCAATGCATGGCATTGGCATGGAAGCACTTATCCACAATGGTCGAGATCAGCTCATCGGAGCTGTGGATGCGCGGAGTCACCGCATTCTCGATGGCAGCACCAGACACCGAAGTGGAGGCCACCAGCAGCAGCGCGCAACCGAACGCGAGCAAGGACGAGAAACGGAAGGCCATTGTATGATCCCAATCGAATTAATTACAATTATTAGATGGACACTACCAGAGCGCGTAGTGTTCACAGCGGAGTCGATGCGACGACAATGTTGGATGATTTGCCGATCGAATCGAGTTTTATACTGCCGCTCCCCGAGAGCGCCAAAGAGGCCCGTGCTGGCTTTTTTTTGGAGTGCTTTTTGGACAGCCAAACTCTGCGAGTGACGAGCGACGAAAGTCGGCGAGGCCCGGGCCAAGTCCACGAAAAGCAAGTGGCCAAAGTTTTTCACCAAAAAATTTTGAAAAGAAAATCAGAACACTTGTTGGTCACGACTATTGCATACCCGTTTTTGAATACCTAAAATATTAAATGAAACAATTAAGAATTTGTAATTTATTAAAAATTTACATTTAAGCTTAGTTTGGTTTAAATTTAAGATTTAGTAGGCACGCCATGGATCTAAAGAAAAGTCTCCGAAAGTATGCAATGCAACTTAAAATGTTTATAATATATTTTGACTGCTTGTATAAATACATTTCAAGTTTTTAGCTCTTAACGCAGCAACCCTTATTAAATTTTAAATGTTCTATGATTCAGAAATCAATTTTCGACACATTTTGAATATACCCTGACACTAAACGAATACCTAGTATAAAAAAGAGTAGCCTCTCCTCTGTTAACTGGGTTGCCCCTTGAAGCTTTCTCGCTTTCCATATCGGCCTCAGACACCTAGCACACCCCCACCCTTCCAGCGGCCAAAGTTGCATTATTGACGCCTCGGTGGAAATAACTTTTGTTGGGCAATTAGTATGCAGGCCCATTACTCTTACGCGACCATCCGCAAGAAAGCCAAATCGAAGACACGTACATACTTCGGCGTATTGTGTCAAATTTCGATACAAGAAATCAGTACGGAACTCACCTACGCTTTGGTATCGGACTCCTATTTGATACGTTTCTGTTTGAATTTTACTTTTTTTTTTTTTTTTTAAATGCGGAACTGTTGTTTCGATTTCGCAGAGGTCTCTATTATTATTTTGTTGGCTTTTTTGTTTTAGATTACGAAATCTATTTTCGATTTTATTTGTGCCACATAGATGTGGGTGACACACTTTTTCAGGGAACGTAAAGAGGAAAGGAGTTTCTAATCATATACAATGTCTATATTATTATATACTGTCCATGCCAGTTAGAAATTAATAAATCTTAATGAACCTTTAGTTTAGTAAACCCTTTTTTATGTAATTATGTTTTACAATTTAGTAACAAACAGTCAATTCACTTGAACTTCACAGGTTGGTAGCCAATGTTATTACTTCGTCTAAGCAACAATCCTTTTAATTTATTGATGAATTCTCAGGTGTGTGGATTTCATAATACTTTTTGTAAAACTCCTCATTGTTACACAATCCATTATTTATTTATTTTGGCAGCCAAAATCATAGAAATCATTGTATTTTGTATATTATCTAATGGTGAGCTTAAATAATGCAAAGGCTGTCGCTGCTGGGCTTACACCAGTGACATGTTTTTTATGTGTATCACTCTTATCCCTTGCTAAAAGAAATTGGTGGACAGCTTCATGTTTATTTCACTAGCGCCACACTTTTGCCCGGATCGTGCCAAATAGTAAAAGAGCCGACAATTTTATGCGGCACTATAAATTTCCATGAGCTCGTGTCTTGGCTTCAGCCCCTATAGCCGATGCTGATGATGATGTGCGATGGTGTGTTGACCACAACAGCGTCCTCTTGCATGCCAAGCGATTATGAAAGCGGCGCCACCTGTCCGTTTGTCCACCTGACCATTTGTTCAGGTGTTTTCCTACTCCACTTTGATCCCAGACGGGTCCTTTTCCAAGTAAATGGGCTTGAATGCTGTAATTTTTGAAAAAATACAAGTTTATAGAAGGAACGGGGTAGATT
>JAEIIL010025924.1:0-11152 GCA_018905715.1 Drosophila lini | reverse complement strand
TCGGGCTCCGTGGTGGTGCTCAATGGGTTGCATCGCCTCCACAAGAGCACGGCCAGTGTGCTGCAGCGGTGAGTGTGTGGGGGGGGGAAACCTTTAAACTGGGCTTGGTCCTAATCCCTTAATCTTCCCCAGCCTCATCCACGACCGAGAGCTGCAGCTGTGCGATGGCACCACGCTGCTGGGTGCCCAGCGCTACCAGGCCCTGATCCAGCAAGGTCTCTCCGAGGAGCAGCTTAGGGAACGGGGCTTTCTGCCCATTCACGAGTCCTTCCGCATTGTGGCCTTGGCGGAACCACCACGGCCTGGTGGAGGCAGTCAATCCAATTGGCTGACCCCGGAACTGCTCAGTCTGTTCCTGTACCAGGAACTGCGTCCGCTGCGCCAGAGCGAAGAGCAGGCGCTGCTAACCGAACTCTGCGGTGTCGATGGTGAGTTGCCCGCGGGCCTGGAGCCGCTCCTGAGGCTAGCCCAGTTGCTGCGCTCATCGCAGGACCCGCTGCTGCAGGGAATGTCGGGAACGCTGTCAACCCGACAGATCCTGAAGCTTGGACGCCGCCTCGCTGCCTATCCGCAGCTGAGCGGGCCCAGTGACGTGCACGAGATGCTGCAGAACACATTCCTGGCCAGGTTTATGCCGGCGCTGTCGCGGAGTGCCCTGGAAGAGGCCATCCACCAGGTGGGCATCAGTCAGGTCAGTCAGGGTCAGGTGAACAGCCAGGAAAGAAGGAGGAGCAGCCGGCAGCCGGCGGAGATAGCAGTGGAGGACAATGCCCTGAGAATTGGAGCCACACGCTGGCCCCTGGGCAAGCCCACAGAGGCCCAACTATCCAAGGTACCCAGCACCCTGTTCTACGAGATGCCGCAGCATGTGCAGCTGCTGGAGCGCCTGCTGCAGGACTACCTCATCGGGGAGCACCTGCTGCTGGTGGGCAACCAGGGCGTGGGCAAGAACAAGCTGGTGGATCGCCTCCTGGAGCTAATGCAGCGCCCCAGGGAATACATCCAGCTGCACAGGGACACCACTGTCCATAGCCTGACGCTCCAGGCGACGCTCAAGGATGGCCAGGTGTCGTACGAGGACAGCGCCCTGGTCCAGGCCGTGCGCTTGGGTCACGTGCTCGTCGTGGATGAGGCCGACAAGGCGCCCGTCAACGTCACCTGCATCCTGCGCACTCTGGTGGAGAGCGGCGAGATGGTCCTGGCGGATGGCCGGAGGATTGTGCCGCCCGGTGCGGGGGGGAGGGTGCCCAACTCCATCGAAACTCACCCGGATTTCAGACTCATCGTCTTGGCCAATCGTCCCGGGTTTCCCTTCCTCGGCAACGACTTCTTTGCCGCTTTGGGAGATGTCTTCAGCTGTCATGCCATCAGCAATCCCGATCCCGACTCGGAGATCTTCCTGCTGCAGCAGTATGGCCCCAATGTGCCCAAGAGTACGCTGCGCACCCTGGTGAACGCCTTCGGAGAGCTGCGAACGCTGGCCGACGAGGGGATGCTCAACTATCCGTACTCCACCCGCGAGGTGGTGAGCATTGTGAAGCATTTGGAGCGCTATCCGGAGGAGAACATGTCCGAGGTGGTGGGCAACGTCCTGGACTTTGACCGCTACCAGCCGGAGGCCCTGCAGCAGGTCAACCAGGTGCTGGCCAAGCACGGCATCGAGTCCTACGCCGAGGAGGAGATGATCCAGGCGATGCGCAGGCAAAAGACCCTCCAGGCGTCCGTCAAGCGACACAGCGGCCTGGGCGTTTCGGGTCCCAAATTCGGAAAGCTGGATCCCAAGAACGAGCCCCATGTCGGTGGCAATACATGGGCGGGCGGCAGCGGCGGACGCGACACAGCCGGACTGGGCGGCAAGGGTGGACCCTTTCGGCTGGACAAGGGCCACAAGGTCCACCAGCTGAGCGACGAGGAGAAGGCTGATGTGCCCGAGGAGATCAAGAAGGCGGCCAGGGAGATGAACCGCAAGGCCTTCGAGGAGAAGCTCAAGGAGATCAAGATGTCCGCCCACGATCACCAGCTGTATGCCCAGTTCAGCGAGCCTAATCGCAAGCAGGTGCAGCAGCTGAAGGCCATCCTGGAGGCCATGCAGACCAAGAGCAAGGAGCGCCAGTGGCAAAAGTACCAGACCCACGGCGACCTGGACGACACGCGTCTGGTGGAGGGCATCACCGGCGAGAAGAATATCTACCGCAGGCGGGCGGAGGCCAATCCCTGGGCGGATCATGTCCAGGAAAAGCCCAATCGGCTCAAGCTGGTCGTGGATGTGTCGGGTTCAATGTACAGGTAAGTGTGATGCCGCCTTAAGGGGTAAGTAACCTAGTGACACCCCTTTCCAATCTCCTCCAGATTCAATGGCTATGACGGCCGACTGGACCGGCAGCTGGAGGCGGTCGTGATGGTTATGGAGGCCTTCGATGGCTTCGAGAAGAAGATCGTCTACGACATTATCGGGCACAGTGGCGAGGGCTGGGAGATCCCCTTCGTGACGGCTGGGAGTCCGCCCAAGAACGACAAGGAGCGTTTCGAGGCCATCCGCATGATGCATGCCCATTCGCAGTTCTGCTGGTCCGGCGATTCGACGGTCAAGGCCGCACGCGAGGCCTGCTCCACGCTGGGCGCCGAGCAGGACTACGACAATGCCATCGCGGTGGTGCTCAGCGATGCGAATCTATCGCGCTACGGCATCGCACCCAAGGATCTGGCATTGGCCCTTAAGCGGGGCGAGCCCAAGGTCAAGGGCTATGCCATCTTCATAGGCAGCCTGGCCGAGGAGGCGGATGAGTGAGTGAAACTGGAAACATGTAAATATTTATAAAAGGAGACTAATTCTTCCGTTTTTTTTTTTTCAGAATCAATGCAGCAATGCCGGCGGGCCAGAGCTTTGTCTGCATGGACCTCACCAAGCTACCTCACATCCTGCAGCAGATATTCACCTCGTCGCTGCTGTGACCTAGTGCAATTCTGAGATCCTTGGATCAAGTCTATCTGTTGAATTTAGTGTTGATAATTCCAATTTTAGTCTTAAGCCAGAATTGAGTCTTGTTTTTCATAGGATTAGGAAATGTTTTATGTTTTAAAACCAAAGTGTACAGTTACAAATAAACCACAAATAACATTCAAGACAATGTTTGTATTTAGATATTTAAGGGGGGAAATAGATGTAAACAGTCAAAATGTAGACATTTTTATACTCTTCCATAGTTTATAATCACCCATCACCCATTTGAAAACAAACGACTCTTGGATTTTTATTTGTATTGTTTATTAATTGCCTTGCTGTTTATGCTTGCTATTTGATTACTTGTCATATAATTTACAAATTACATAAGTATTCAATACAAAAAAACCATTTATGAGCTCCGAGAAAGGCCCGCCGAGGATCTATATCCTCCGGCTGGGCCTTCTCTCCGAGTCTCCAATTACTTTTCCCTTATTCTCGCGGGCAGGGTAGGAGGGGGAGGATGCTGAGGGGGAGGGGGAATACAAAAGACAAACGATTCGTGGGCTTTTACACTAATTAAATTTTGGTATAAAAATCTAAAACAATTCGTTTTCATCCGTTTTTTGTTTTTGTTTTTTGTTACATTTTACACATTACATTTTTTCGTTTTTAATTTCCTTTCTTGATGCATTTTTCTGTATTAATATTAAATATATATTGTTGCAAATTCATGAATTAATGTGTGTTAGCAAAAAACGCTTAAATATACGTGTATATACTCTATATATATATAGATATATATATATATATATATACTCTTGATCCGTGTTATATATAAGGTGTGCGAAATGAGCGACTGGCAGCGTTCGCTCTTAAGACCCAGCGTATAAATTTGAATTTAAGATTTACAATGTAAATGGATCGTATTTGTATTTTTGGCATACCTGCAGTAATATATATTCCTTACTTTTAATTCCCATAAAAACCTAATGGATGACAGGATACAAAAAAAAATGCTGCTGGCGGGGAGAGGGGGTAGCTGTCCCAGCACTCATGTCGCACACCTTACTGGCATATAGTTTCTATACAAGTTGTGTGTTGATTCATGGGGCTAGGGTCGGACTGGGGGGGACTGATCGATCTCTTACACATGTATAATTCTCTGTTGTTACAGCAAATATATTATGTCTCTAGAAATTTTGCCATTTTCATTACTTTCAGTTAAAAATCAGGCAAAGTTGGGGGCAGAAAAAAAAAATATAATAAAATGGGAAAAACAAGAACATGCATTTGAATTGATCTAAAGCACACACGCACACACCACACAATTGGGGTATAAGAGCTAAGTTCAATCTTAAAAACATAACAACAAAGTGGGAGCTGATCCGGATACACCTACACTTATAGACAGGACATTGGACGACATTCAGGTTGTTGCTCGGACAGAGAAATCTGGTGTTGAGTTATTAAAGTCGAAAGAAATAAATAAATATTAAAGTAAAATACAGTAATTAACAGCATAAAGCGTGTGCTCGCAAAATATCCCTCTTCGAATCAGTGGACTTCTGGACTGGACTGGGAGGTATGTAGTTATTTAATTGAAAAAAAAAAAAAAAAAATTGAGGGGGTTTTATTTACAAATATTGATATCTCTCTTGACGATTTAATATATAACATATAATCTCTGTATTCTAAGCACAAATCGGTTGCTCCTTCGTCTCCGTCTTCGCCTTCGCCTCACCTCTATATACACAAATGACAAAAAATGTTATCTGCACCTCCTATATATATATACATAATGTATGGCATAAATAGTTGTATAAATTTATAGACTAATGGTTAAGCACAGACACACGCAAGCACACGGCACACTCACACAGAGACACAGACATTACATTATTTTTATGTTTTTTTGTTTGTTTTTTCTTGTATATTTGCTGTGTTACAAATCTTTTGTTTTTCTCTTTTTTGGCAATTTTTAAGTTGATTGCAAGGGGTTTCCATATATATGTTGTTGTTGTTGTTGTTTTGTGTGTACTTGGGATGTATATCGCAGCGTTAAAAGATCGATTTATGCATCGCTAAATCGATATTTGTTGACATCCCTAGTGTGTACTATATAATTTATACATTATAGATATAGCGTCGGATTGTTCGAATGTCGAGAAATGAAACGTATAATTTTCATTTATTTTCAATTTTCAATTTCCATCTTCCTTTTTCTTCGTTTCTTCATCATTACAATTTCCGTTCTTTATTTTGTTATCGTTTTTGTTACCAAATATATAAAAAGCATTCAATAATTTTGGTTCAAGAGGGGATTTAAAAAAATATAAGCAATAAAATGAAAACATGTTAAAACAACGAGCATAAAGATTACATAATAAAATTACTTAAAAAAAGATAGAGCAACAGCACAACTGGGGAGGGGTCTATCTATCATTATATACACATTCAACTCGCGTAAATAATTCTCTCGGTCGCAATCAATCAATCAATTAATCAATAAACCAATTAATCAATCAATCAATCAATCAATCAATCAATCCTAGTCCCTAGAAGAAGGTTGAAAACTTGCGTTTGTTCTGATTCTGATTCTGGTTCTGGTGGTGCGGATGGTGATGGTGCTGCTGCTGCTGATGCTGCTGCTGCTGATGGCTAGCGATGCCTATGCCATTGCCCATGGGCTTCAGTGGCAATACAGGAACGGAGGCATAGGCAGCCGGCTCCAGCTGCGGATTGTACAAGTGTCCCGCCGGGGCTGTTGTTGTGACTGCTGCTGCCGGTAGATTTTGACTGGCAGGCGGCATCAGGAGCACGGGCACCACCACGGGTTATACGGAGATCTCATAGTTCATGTCATAGATGCTGGCCCTATCCGGCGTACCTGAGTTCGAGCTGGAGCTGTTCTGCATTAGGACACCGCCCGCCGCCTGCTGATTGCTTGCCACTCCCCCGTTCTGCTGCTGCTGCTGCTCCAGTGACTGCATCTCCATGGAGTCGGTCATCTCCAAAGCCCGCACAAAGCTCATGGGACGCGTCGGCGTCTGTTTTCGCTTGATCTGCGGCGAGGGCTGTGTCTGGAGATTGCCAACTCCTGCATTGGGATTCGGTGGGAAGACAGCCACGCCACCGCGTAAGGCGGGTTGATATCCTCCTCCTCCTCCTCCTCCGCCGCCGCCGCCGCCTCCTCCGGTGGATGGATTACTACTGCCTGTCACGCTCGCCAAGCTGCCACTGCTGCCTGCCGTTCCAGCTCCACCGCCATAGCGCATTATGTAGCTCTGACCCGCTCCCGATACCTGCGGCATGGTGGTTGGACTCGTCGGATTAGAGCGATGATATGAGGCTGCCGCTGCTGCTGCTGCCGCCGCCGCCTGTTGCTGCTGCTGCTGCTGCTGCTGCTGCATAGCGTAATCCTGCAAACGCGAGTGCGTCATGATCAGTGGATGGGCTCCACCGCCTGCCGTTATGTACTGGGCATGCGGCATCGCCCCTCCGGCGGAGGTTCCGCTGCTCGACAGAGTGCCCGCACTGCTGCCTATGCCGCTGCTGCTGACCACCTGCTGCTGCTGCTGCTGCTGCTGTCCGGCGGAACTGGTAAACCCGGGCGACGTGTCCTTCCACATGTAGACACCACGCTGCGGACTACCGGCAAGCTCTCGTATGTTGTCCACCGTGTTGTTGGACCGCGCATAAGACAGTTCTCCGCCGCAGGCCACACCAACGCCGCCCGCTCCCTGACGGACCAGTTCGCCCTCGGAGAGGAAGCGCCGCTGCGGACTGCCGCCGTAGGCGGCCTGTGCCAGAGCGGCGTGCTGGGGATGCGCTGCATGTACTGCCGCCGCCTGCTGCTGCTGTTGCTGTTGCAGAGCTGAAAGTATTATGATAAATAATATTATCTATTATTTGGGGTCTAAAAGAAGATACTCACCCTGCTGCTGCTGCTGATGCTGCATGAGGACGCGCTGCTGCTGGAAGAGCAGCTGCTGCTGCTGCTGCTGAATGCTGGGCGCCTGCGGATGCTGCGGCGGCAGGCCGGTTGTGTATTCGTAATAAGCCGCCGCTGCCGCTGCCACCTGTTGCTGCTGCTGCTGCTGCTGCTGGGCCACCGCCTGGGCATTGAGACCGATAAAGTCGGGGCGTCTCGGCTGGGTGGGCGTGCCCGGGTTCGATCTGCAGGGTATATATCATTCGGATATTAATAATGGTTTGGTTTTATGCACAGACTTAAGCATGCCGCGACAGCAAGAGAGAGAGAGAGAGAGCGAGCACCGAAGCTGCTGCAGCGTTAACTTCTAGGTGTTAGAACTTAACAGCTTGGTTAACCCACGGTTAGACAAACGATATCGATATCGATATTGAGAGATGAGCGAGCAACAGCGAGTAGATATAATATGTGAACATGTGAAGATTATGGCCTCAGTGCAACCAGTAAAACGAATGTTAAAACAGGGATTAGGACCGAACGCAGTTAGCAGTGGGAGACTCAGTTATCGAGTCGGTTATCGACACTAAAATAAGTTTGCAGACTGTACTGTACCTTCGGTTAGGTTAAGACGCACATAAACAAGATAATTAGTCAAACCAACATTTATGCCCCAAGTTTAATGATTTAATCTAATAATTGCTTTTTATTAAATTATTGAAGCCACCAAAACACGACACGACAAACAGCCGTCCCTTGAAGTGGCTTTTGAGGGAGATGGAAAACGGACGCGATGGATGGACCTCCGACTGGACGTTAACGATGCCGTCTAAGGGCACCGACGCCACCGCCACCCAGGCCCGTGGTAATGGTGCCCAGGAGTCCACTGTTGGCCACCCGCTGCACAAACACAACCACTGTGCGCGGCACATCTGAGCGCACCACTTGGACCAGCATGTGCAGCATATTGACCACACAGTAGAGCAGGGCGCCGGCAATGATCAGCGGCGCCAGGACCAGCTTCGTCTGCACCGAATACCGGGACGTGTCGTCCAGATCGAAGAACTCCCATAGATTCGAGTGGCCAAGAAAGCGCCTCCGCAGGCCCACCACCTGGTTCTTCAGCCAGCTGAAGTACCAGCAAAGGAAGTAGAGGGCATGCGAGGCTATGCAGCCCAGCACCAGGCCGGCCAGCGTTATGTAGTCCATTTTGGAGGGCATTCCGCCACCGATGGTTGTAGGGATGGCCATGGCCGGCGGCGGGTCCAGGCCACCACCGATGCCACTTCCATTGGCCGCTCCCTGGCGAGCCGTCTTCATCAAAGATTGGGCGAACATCAGGCGTTGCTTGCCGCCATATCCCCCATCGTTGGGAGACCTTGGAGTACTCGAAGTGTTGCCACCGTTTTGCAACAGCTGCTGGCTGTGGTGCTGCTTTCGACCCTTGCCCAGATAATCCTCATCCCGATCCTGATGCTCCATTTCATGGTTCAACTCCTCCTTGACCTTTGTTCGGCTGGGATAATTCGGAGTTCTTAATAAACGTGACCCCGATGATTCTGATATGCCTGCCGTTGTTGGGTTCATCTTGGTTTTGGCAGGTGACATCATGTGCATCTCACTGTTGCTCCTGTTCATCCCCGTCAATCGCATTCTGGCGCTGCTATTCACCCTTTTGGAGGGAACCGTCTTCTTCTGATCCGAACGCCAGCCATTATCACCGCCAGCACTCTCGTGGGGGGCCATGTCGATGATGGAGCTGTTGCCGCCACCCCGCATCCTTAGTTCACCGCTGCTGTCGCTGGCACCACCTGACATCCTCAAGAACTGATCCTTCTGTTGCTGCTCCCGCCGCCGCCGCTGTTGTTGCTGCTGCTGCTGCTGCTGCTGCTGCTGCTGTTGTTGCTGCTGCTGCTGCTGCTGCTGTGTTGAGGGCATCAGACCATTGGTCTCGTACTTCATCCCATTAAAGCTGAATTGGCGGCGAGTGCGCAACTGTGGTGCGGTGGCCACGGGTATGGGCAGCGTCTTCCCCAACAAATTCAGCGACTCTTGCCGGCCCGGCGGCGGACGCAGGCTGCTGTTGCTGCTCCTTCTCTCCTGGCACTGATGTGGACGCAGCAATGTGTCCATGTCGTTTGTGCTGGAATTCGTTGGTGATGTCCTCACAAGTAATTTTGTAAATTGCTATATTCCCTATTTTTCTCTTGCATATAAGTCCTTGGAGCTCTCTGCAATATCATTGATCCCTCCTTGGTTTTTCGATTCGATTTCTTTTTTGGTTTGACGAAAGTCACTAAAAGGAGGGCTAAAACCGTCGAATGCCGAAAATGGAGAAATGTATACTAAAATTTGTCTGATTTTGTTCTGTTTCCAAACGTGTCTTTTCAGAGAGCTCAGCACCTTCAATTTCGCCTGATATATACGAATGAATTTTATGTCCCTAGCACAACTCGATTGTCAGCTGTAACAGCTCAGACTGGCCGGATTGCTTGGATCCACTACCAAATATTATAGTTGCTCGATTTATGGGGGTTTGCTTTGCAAAGTCTTCAATTTAACCTAACGGATACATTAAAGACACATTCGAGTTTTTGATATCGAGCGATTAATTGATTTGAAATTTGCAGTTAATAAATTATAACCGGTTAAATCGGAAATAAGATGGTTAACAAAAATGAGCATTTTCCTGGAAAGACTTTAAATTAACCTTACGGATACGAGTTTTTTATATCCAGCGATTAATCGATATGAAAATTTTAAATAATAAAATGGTATAAATAAATATGGTTAAGAATTCAGGGCCTAAAATTTTAAGTTAAAAATTTAATAATTCAATGCTGATGTAGTTTAAGTTAATAAATCGATACTCTGATGGCATCTTTCCAGAGCCAACGTTAAACCTCCTGTTAGCATAACAGACAGTTGGAATGAAGTTTGAAATGTAGTTATTTATGGAGGCCGCACCACTATGTTTGAGAAACCACAATATATATGAAAGGATGCCGCAGAATGGAAGAATGGAAAGAGTCGATAAGTCCTAAACCGCTGGTTAAATGGGCAGATACTACATATGTATTTAAGGGTTAAAGGCGGACGCAAAACAAAAACGGCAACTAAAAAAAAAAAAGAATGAACGAAAACGAAAACGAAAAACGCTAAGAACGGAAGAATGAAAGCGGAACAAAAAGAAAGAAACGAAATCAAACTCACCTCGCGCGGCGGAAAGAAAGTAGAAGAAGGTGCTTAGTAGAAGGTCTACACTGTTTCGATTCACGGTTACGCGGTTTTGGACTCTAGAGGACTTCCAGTTCGGGTTATGTAGATTTCAGGCGGAAAGGAGCGAAGGAGCGAAAAAAGACAGGACTCCCCTAGGCATTTCGATATCATTTGATCCTTGTCGGTCTTAACTTAGTCATACAGTTAGATGGTACAGTTACCTACAGACATTTCGTACTTAATCTTTATTTATTTCTCTCGATTAGCAGTTACTTATCACTTATTCGTATTGCTTAGTTTTGTTTCTTGGGTTTTCATTGCTTGTTGTTGGACTTGACTTTCTGTTTGTTTTGGTCTTTCGTTTTCAGTTATATTTTAAAGCTAGTCTAGGAATTAGTACTGTTCTCAGAATTTGAGTATTGACTAAGCAGCGACAAATAAATATATATCACGTTTTAAAAGGAAAAAGAAAAGGTGGGAAAAATATAATAATTAATTAGTTCATAAGGTGTGTGTGTGTGTGTGTGGGGGGGTGTGTGTGTGTGTGTGTATGGATACAGATAAATCATGATGGAAAAGAGGAGCTAAACCGAAATGAGAACAGGAGCTAACCAGTGCTTCTTTGAATGAAAGGAACAGGCGGCAAGGTGCAACAAAGAGAGGGAGCCGGGAAGCCAGGTTGTTGACCAACAGGCCATCTCTTTCGCATTCGAGGCGGACTAGTAGCCTACTTGCTTCTTTCCACTACACAGCCGCTAAAGTGAAGTTCAGGGCCAAGTATGATTTATTGGCCACAAATCCAAGGTCGTTGATATTTACACTTGTCATCCATCAATAACAGAAATTCAATGATGAGCATTGAACAAGCAGGACAAGCAGGAGCAGAAGCACCTTCCGCAAGGTGGCCAAGCAGCAACACAAACAAGCTAAACTTGAGGTGAGAGGGCTTATTTAAAAACAACAACAATTAAGCACAGGCTCCAAATAAAGCTCATACATTCCGGAAAATCCGAGCAAAACAGACATAGCAGGGCTTAACCATCTTAGAACCATAGTCTAAA
>JAEIIL010025917.1:84-14079 GCA_018905715.1 Drosophila lini | reverse complement strand
AAAAGGGTTTTTAAATATTTTCATGACATAGCAAAAACAAAGAAACATTTTATTTTGTTAAACATAACTCAATAAATAAACTAAATCTTAAATGTTTCAAGTCAGATTGATAGAAAAGCTCACCAACGAAATTTTCTCTTTTAACTGACTGAATTATTTGTGTGCGATCTATCTCAAAGTTGCGTCTGGATTTTTGTAAAATAAATTTAGCTTATTAGATTAACCTAACGCTTATTTATCCTTATTAAAAATGATTATATTATCTATAATTAAGAAAAGGTAAATTGATAGGGAGCAGGCAAATCTCGATAACAACTTAGTATTCAAAATGTGTGTGCTTAAAAGTAAAATTCAAACAACTATTTTACAAGTGATTGTAATTAATATTAATTAATTAATTCAGTGGCATTGTAAGGGTATTCAAAGGCTCGGTCTGGCAAGTGAACCCTTACCTTCGTTCGGATTTTCTTGTGTGCTGCTTGTAATGCAAAGCGCATCAAGCTCTGCCGCGGTCTCTGCCTCAGTCTCAGCCTTAGTCTCTGCCTGGGCCGGCGTCGTTCTTGGTGGCTTTGTCGAGATTCCTGGCTGGCCGGCGGCTATAAATGACAGGTGCTGGCCATTTCACTTTTAGTCTCGAGGTGACGACGCAGGCGCAATGGACCGCTGGCTGAGCAGTAAGTTATGGAGCCAGGAAGCCTGGGTGGGACCTGAGCCACTCCCAACTAACCTGCCCTTTGTCGCCCGCTAGTTATACTTCTGGGGGCACTGCTGGCCCTGATCTCTGGCCCGGGTGGCCATGGCAACACGATCAAAGAGCGCAACCTCTTCGCTACAGAGCTCTTCCAGACACTGGCCACCGATCGGCAGGAGGAGAACGTGATCATTTCGCCGGTGTCCATCCAGCTGGCCCTGGGTCTGGCCTACTATGGAGCTGAGGGCAGGACGGCACTGGAGTTACAGAAGACGCTGCACGCCTCGGCCAAGGAGAGCAAGGACGGGCTGGCCGAGAGCTACCACAACCTGTTGCACTCCTACATCAAGTCCAAGACGGTGCTGGAGATCGCCAACAAGGTCTACACCCGGGAGAAGCTGAAGGTGTCGGACCACTTCCGGGAGGTGGCCCAAAAGTACTTCGATTCCGAGGTAGAACCTCTTGACTTCAGTCGCGAAACGGAGGCCGTTGAGAAGATCAACCGGTGGGTCAAGCAGCAGACGCAGGACAAGATCGAGCGAGTGGTGGACAGCCTGGAGCCGGACACCAACGTGGCCCTGGTCAACGCCATCTACTTCAAGGCTCGCTGGGCCCGGCCCTTCAATGACGAAGACACCCGCGACCGGGAGTTCTGGCTGAGCGAGCGCCAGTCCATCCAGGTGCCCACGATGTTCGCCGACAACTGGTACTACTACGCCGACTACCCCGAGCTGGACGCCAAGGCCATCGAGCTGTTCTTTGAGAACATCAACCTGACCATGTGGTTCATCCTGCCCAACCAGCGCTCCGGCCTGCAGGCTCTGGAGCAGAAGCTGAAGGGCGTTGACTTCAAGCTGCTCGAGGAGCGCTGGCAGTGGCAGAGCGTCTCGGTCTACCTGCCCAAGTTCAAGTTTGAGTTTGACACCGACCTCAGGCCAACGCTGCACAAGGTGAGTAGGGTTGTAGGGGAGTGGAAAAGGGTCACAGTGTGACTCTAAGGGAACCTGACATGATAAGATCTTTGGCAGGTTAATTTACGATTCTTAAATAAGAGGGAGACCTTTTGTTTCAGCTTAGAATCCCAGTTGCTTAGTTGGAATATTTTAATATTTTATTAACATCTCCGTAGATGGGAATCAGCGCCATGTTTTCGGATGCCGCCGATTTCAGTAACATTTTCCAGGATTCACCCATCGGCACACGAATCACCAAGGTGCAGCACAAGACCTTCATTGATGTGAACGAGATCGGATGCGAGGCGGCAGGCGCCAGTTGTAAGTGAAGACTCAGAAGGAGTTTCTAAACGTAACTTTTAATCCCTTCCATTTACGAACTGCCCACAGATGCCGCAGGGGTACCCATGTCTCTGCCCTTGGACCCGAAGACCTTTGTGGCCGACCACCCGTTCGTGTTCATCATTCGCGACAAGCACGCGGTTTACTTCACTGGCCACATCGTCAAGTTTTAGCCTTCGCATATAAATACATAGATTCAGCACTGCACCATTTTATTAACACTAAGCTCTTGAATCTGTAATTATCAATCATCAATCAATAAATACGGACATCCTCCGCTAGAGATTAGAACTCCATTGATTTGCAGGGCCGGAGCCCTTTGTTACACTTGCCTTCTTGTATAAACAGGAACACTAGAAGGTACGGAAAGATTAGATAGTAATGGTTTGTTTGCAACTGCGGGAGGATCCTTACTAGGCTTGTTCTGGGCATGACGGGCACAGTTGATGGCCAACATCGAGCAGTACTCCATGTCCAGGTAGCAAGAGTTCTGAAGGGCGCAGACCAAACGTCCTCTGAAGGCCGGCGGGCAATCGTCCAAGCAATCCGCTGAGATTCTGCCGAGTAGGACTGCAGCTGCAAGAGATATGGGTTAGAGGCTTCTATTGGGAAGCAGTAGTTGATATACCCAGGAATATATCCAAATGGAGCTTCATTCTTCTATCAACAGATCTCGGCAGGCCGTAAGAATAGCAATGGCTCCCCAAGCAGAGGTTCCCTTTCGGACTGAAAGGCGTGTCAAATCCATTGTTCGAGGTGAAAATCCAATTACGGGCCATATATAACCATCGAATATGCAAGTCACACAAAGCCTGTTAAGCACACGGAGATATTTCATAATAATAATCGTTGGCCGGTGGTCTGTCAGCGGCCACTTTAATTTCCCTGCTCGAAAGCCAAAAATAAACACTGGATCGAGAAACATAAAAACCCGAATGTTGTCGAAGTCAATTGCAATATTTAACTCGAAAACGACAAACAGAACGTGCGACCCCAAAATTAAGCAAAAGAGTTGGGGAAAATAAGCAAGACGAGTCCGATGCAACTGCGCTTAACGACAAGTGGACGCTTTAACCCTTTGAGTTCTCCTTAATCCCTTTCTCAATCGAAATCACGGAATAAAAATCGGCAATATTCTTATAAAAGTACATAGCATTTGATCTACAAATTTACAAGTTTTAAATTTGTTGTATTATTGCAAGAACTTGTTAAAAAAAAAAAAACATTTTCTCTTATATATATGAATCTTATGAATTTGATCATGATTTTAAAGAATACTTTATTTTAACTACAAACATTATATAAAATCCAAACTTAACTTAATGTATTCCCTTCGAATGAAGCTCCATTTAAGGAAGAACATGAAGATAAATAGGTGATATTTATTAATTGACTGTTCCTTTTTTTTTTAGAAAAGAATCTAAAGAAATCTAGGCACCATCGCTATCGAATATTTCGCATTTTACACTTTGACTTTTTGGACTTATCCTAACTTATTCAAAATTATAGTCCAAAATTTTTTTTTTTAATGCTTAACTTATTAATTTTTTTGAGGCAGATAGGCTCTGGCTTTAGCGAGGACTTCATAACAACATTGCATGGATACCAATACCGCTAAATGCGGTCCAGTCAATAATCCTTGGCTATTTCAAAACTAAGGAAACAAGATTTCAGCTATCCTTGATTTTCTCAACGATTCGGGATGGTGCTAAAGGCGGCTTGGAAGATTTATTTGTTGAATTTTCTCGCCACAATAAAAAAGGAGAAACAATCCCAATTTCGTTATAATATGTACATCAAGTTTAATTCCAATAAATGGGTCTCTCTTCTGCAAAACAGCTGCCAATAAAATGTGCAAACAATATTTTCTTTTTAATGTTGTGCATTTCTATAAATTTTTAATACATATAATTACAACAAAGCCCCCATAAGTTTGCCCAATGGCTCGCAAAAATAAAGACAAAGGAGAAAAACAGATAGTAGAACCATAATAAGGCATTACCCCCTGATCCCGGATCCCGGGATTAGCTAAATGAACTGTCAGCTTGCGGGAAACTCGTTTGCACTGCACTTGTGGCATTTGTTCCAAAAGCGCCTGCGCCTTGTGCTGGGCCACTGGGCAGCGTGCACCTGCTGCAAGTGCCCCTCGCTGGCTGCCTTTTTGCCTCTTTAAAATTCCGCTCGCGAAGCGCAGCAACAGCAGAAACGGAGAAAACTTGTCGCGGGGGCAAAGGCGAGCAGTTCTAACAAAGGGACGCAAACGCAATGCAGCCCAGAAGTTTCGGGAGGGAGCGCACCTTGAACTGTTCCCAGGTTTCCCAAACTGTTCCCAATATTTTCTCGCCCCACCAGTATTTGCACAGAGAGCGCTCCCAAGCAAAAGAGAGAGTCAGTGCTGTCAGAATCTCGAAAGCAAAAATTGCTTGATTCGAAGAGGAAAAAAATACAAGAAATAATTGCAAGTTTTTTTTTAATTTCCAATTGATATCATTCTTTCATCCATAATTGAAATATATTTAACAATATTTTATATTTAATATTATATATTAGAAAAACTTTACGCTATAACTTTAATTGATAGGACTTGAAATCTTGCAAGCTGAAAATATAAACATTTGCCTAATAAATATAATTCATTTAAACCCAATCACAATACCCAACAAAAAAGTGAGCATATGCTTTTAATTAATTACAAAATAGTTCTTAAATACAAGTTTGATATCTTTTTAAAACAAACAATAAGGCAAAAATAGGTACTACTCAAAAATTAAATATTTCTATATAAAATTCAATATTTTCTAGGTTCGCATCTAGTAACATTAAAAAAAGAAGTTGATTTTTTCTAAGGTGCCAGATTTAGCCACTTAATTGCTAAAGTGGCAGCACTGTGGCGGAGTTCGGCGTTCGGAGTCGTTGGGGCCGCGAGCCAGCAGTCGCTTTCAGTCTGTTGATCACCTCGGACGACTGATCGACACCAGGCTGCGCGCATGCGCGAACGGTTTTAAGCGTTACGGAACGAACGGAAAGGAACGGCGACTGCCCCCGCTTTTTGCGCATTTTCGCTTATCAAGTGCCGAGGATCGGGATTCCGGGAGTCGGAAGTCGGGATTCGGTGGAGCAAACGTGCGTGTGTGTTGGTGTCGGTGAATGTGCAACGGTGATTTCAAAGCGAGCTGCCACTGAAACCCCACCCTGGCCACCCTGTCGAAATGTCCCCAGAGCCATGCATAAATACAATTAGGCCGCGCGCAGAAAAAGGCAAAGCTAATTCGCTAATTCGGATCGCGAACCAGTTTCAGGCAGCCAGCGGCCGGCACAGGCACTCCGCGGATTATTCGGCGAGCGCGCCAAGCAATATTGAGAACGCCTAAGCTCAAATTGTTGTCAGTTGGTTCGGCTTGTGTTGATTTATGCGCGCGATTAAAGGAAACAACCGGCCGAGAAACCGCAGAATAAGATAATAAATAAATGAGTGTGATGCCAGAAGGCAGCAGCGGTCCCTCCGCCCCCTAAGTGTCACCAGTGAAAACCAAACCCCGTGAATGCAAATCAAGCGAAAAACAAAGGTTGATACAAAGCCACCGATAAGGATACATACAAGGATAAATCTAAGACCGCCGTCCCGCCGACATGGATAACCCAAATCAAGCGCCCGTGGAGCTAGAAAGGTGAGTGCCAGTCCCGAAAACCGCGAAACTCCTAAAACGCGTTAAGTGTCAGATGGATCCATAAATTAAATTATTTTTTATATGCCTGAAATTTATTGATATTTCACTGTTATAAACATCGAGTTGACAGAAGAATTAGCACTTTGACTAATGTCCTTGAAGTCTAGACATAGGCGTAGTTGGCAATGTGACCAATAAACACGATCGAGTCCTTGTACTTGATGGCAAACACAAACGGATGGTCCGCCTCGAACTTCTTGGATCGCGAGAAGAGACCCTTTAGCACTGGTTAAGAAAACAAAAGATAATTCAGTTAAGGCGGTAACTTTACGGTGCACTCTTACCTCCAGTTTCCAGGGGCTGTTCCACACCAGCCTCTGTCACCTCCACGTTGGCCTTGTGCTCCACGGCGTTGATGAAATGGCTAACAAACATTCGATACATATTACCAAAGTCGCCGTCCCTCGAGAACATTGTGTGGACGCCCAACTATTTAAGAAAATGTTGTATGTTATAAATCATTAAGAATAAATATTAAAACAGGTTGTCAAAGCACCCTTAAAGCATAATCAGCAAGTTGATATCTAAAACCTTTTAAGGAAAAACCATAAAAAAATAAATACATAGCTTACCTGCTTAAAGGCACCCTCCAATCCCACGCCGAAGGTCACGCTAAACTTGGGCAGTAGCACCTCCACCTTCTGCTGGCTCATGCCCCCAATCTCGGCCAGGAGATTCTTGCCCGCCAGCGACTGCTGCAGGGACCTGAGTCCATCCTTGCGGTTCGGCAACAGCAAGAGCATGGAAAAGTCGGCGTTCTGGTAGGGCAGCTCCACGACCTTGGCGTCTAGGGAACGGACTTCGGCGTAGTTGAAGTTCTGTAGAGTCCACATGGTGTCCACCTTCACCGACTGGCCATTGCCAGTGCGGAAGGAACGCTTCTCGGTCTTGTCCAGACGGAAGGCCTTCTGCCAGGCGGCAGAGTAGGAGACTCCGTTGACGATCACGCCCTCGGTGCGATCGTTGAGCAGCTCAGAGCGCAGGATGTCTGTGATTTTGCCATTGGTCTTGGTGGCCACCGCGCGATTGATGGCGTCCGCCGTGCGCTTGTTGTACGGCGGATGGAAGTCCAGCTTGTCGATGTTCGAGTCGAACTGGCGCTGGGCCACGTCGCGGAAGGAGCCCTTGAACTCCAGGTTCTCGTTAATGTAGATGTTGTTGGCCAGGCGGAAGTTGTTGTCGCGGGTCAGGGACTGCTGGTGGCTGCCGCTACGCTGGCTAACCGCGTCCGCGTCCCCGGGCCCCAGGCGCAGGCCCTGCTGCAGCTCTGAGGCGGTCTGACCCTTGGCCCCCACGAAAGCCAATGCCATGGAGCTCTGGATCGTGGCCGGGGAGATGACCAGGTTCTCGTTTAGACGGTCGGCGGCTACGGCGTTGTAGAGGTCGGCGGCCAGCAAATTGCGGTCGACGGCGGCGTCATAGCCGGAGGTTTTGGCCTGCGACACTGTCGCCAGGAGTACTAAAGGAATAGAGTCGGAACCCGGCATTAGAAGCAATTCATTCGCAAGCTCCGCCCCCTGGAGAGCACACACAGAGAAAAAATATATCTCGCAACATTTCTAGTTAAGAATTTCAGATTAAACCAAGCCACTTTACTCGCCGAAATGCTCCGAATAAATTAGGTTTCCGGAGGTCTTTGCTTCACTCAAAAGTATGATTTCGATTGTGTCGCCACAATTTGGATGAAATCGCTCTAAATCTCTAAAGTAGACTTTCTCACTGTGCACGAACCAGATCGCTAATTGGGGCTTACGTAATAGGCAGCTGATGATGACAGCCATGGTCGTCGCGTAAATAGCCGATGGGCGTCTCCTGGTCCGCTTGATTCGCAGCACTTGGGACTTCTCCGAGCTCGTCGAAATGTGAACTGAAATCGAGGCGGCCGCCGAGTGGCTTTGGAGGCTGCTCCAAGTCGCATTCGGACGACGCAACTCTCGGCCCCGAAAACAGACAGATTCGTGTGTTTGTGTGTTTACAAATCATTTGTCACCTTTGGCTTGCCGCGGGTGAATCTGTTTATTTTGAGCGATTGGAGAGGGCCTGATAAGGCGATAACCCCGGCTAGAGCTAGCATTGGAATCGAATATTAAGTAACTCAGATGTCCACGATGTGGCCGGCCAGCAGCAGTGTCTTGTCATTGCCGATGGCGTAGAAGAACGGGTGATTGATGACCAAAGGCAGGGCTCGTCGGAACAGATCCCCAAAGGCTGCGGGAACCAAAAGAGAGGGTTGGGGTTACATGGCCTCTGAGCATCAGTGAGCCTAGATCACTTACAGAATGGATCGCCGGCGCTGCCGCCTTCCTCCTGTATCTCAAGCTGGCTGCTCTGCACCACCGCTCCCAAGGGGGGAGCCGAGCTGGACAGGAGGGAGCTGAATACCTCGCTCAGCTGGATCTCCGAGGTGAAGAGCTTAGCCAGGCCCACCTGGAAGAGGGATTGCGGCACAAAGGAGTCAGTTTCAGTGTCATTAATTGGCAATTACTTATTGATTAAGAGATTTATTTATTTTATAATCTTATTTTAATACTCTTTTCCTTGAGACCCTAGGAAAAACTTTTAAGATTAATTTAGACCCTCAACTGGTACTCACCTCCTTAAGCGCTGCCGTCAGCTGGGAGTGAACCAGGACTTTAAGCTTGGGCAGAGTAAGAGCCACCTTCCGCTCCTCTAGCTGCTCCCTCAGCTGCTGCAAATCAGACTGTGCCAACTTCCTCTCCAGATGGGCCAATCCGTCTGCGCGATTCGGGAAGATGACGAGCAGCCGCAGATCGGCGGTGGCAAATGGCACCTCGATCAGCTGGGCATCCAGGGCCTGCACTTCTGCGTACTTATAGCGATGAATACCGAACATGGCCTCCACTAGCCTGGGCCGGTTGCCCAATGCAAAGAAATTGATGCTCTGCGTCTCCGCCGGATCGAAGGCCTGCGCCCAGGGAGCACGGAATGTTAGGGCCGAGACATGTAAAAAGGGGGTGCCGTGCTCGGACAGAGACTCCAGCTGCGAGCCACTGACCAGCTCCCCCAGGCTAAAGTTGCTGCGGCTCAGATACTCGTAGTTGATGTCCTGGGCCGCCTTTGAGGCGCTCTCCCAGGCCAGGCGATGGCAACCGATTCCGAGGCGAGTGGCCTGGGCCTCGAACTCGTCACGGAAGCTGAAGGTGAAGCGCTGCTGGGTGTAAAAGTCGCTGAGCAACCGCAGCCGACATCCGACAGCCGCGGACTGCTTGAGGTGGGTCAGCATATTCTGGATGTCTTGGACCGCTTCAGCTGGGCTGCCGGCGTACTGCAGCTCCAGGGCCTGACGGAGCTCCTCCCTTGCAGGACCTGGAGCGCTGCCGGCGTAGAGCAGGCCCAGAGCTGTCTGGACTATCAGGGGAGAGACTACTACATTGGCGTCTTGCTGACCCAATCCCAGCTTGGTGATGAGGCGCAGACCGAATCGGTGGTTCGAGCTGGCCGAGAACCGGGCGTCGACTGGCAGCGGCGGAGCTAAGGCCAGAGCCACGAGCAGGGCTGGAAGTAGTCTCCAGGTCATGTTCTCGTTTAGGGGAATTCCGAGCTTCGACTAACGCCAGAGATCCAGCTTACACACAACCAAGCTACGCGTTCATTCATGGAAATTTTAATTATATTGAGACATTGAGGTCATTGATTAGGGAGCTAGGCGGCCAAAGCCAAAGCTCGGTATTGAAATTCGTCGGTGATATGGGGCTTTTGGAGAGGCGGTGAGTTGCGAAGTTCTCAGAGAGATGGATGCGGGGACTTGGAAAGGGAGAGAGGGTGAGCGACAAAAGAGCGCGAGAATTTATACAGTTCAAGTCAAGTTCACATTCTCTCTCTCTCATTCAATTTTGCAACACTGAAAATATTTTCCCGCTTGCAAGAAATCTCAACGGTAATCTTGAAGAAATATTTTAATGGGGTCAAAAAAAATTCCAAGAAATGGTTATCATAAAAAGATTGATTTAATGCAAAACAAAATATATAAAAAATTATTAAGATGAACCACACTTTCTAAGAACTTACGTTAAGAGATTAATTTTATAGTATCTATAAAGAATGAAGACATTTACATTTATAAGATAGACTGGGTGATGGTAGTTTCTTTTGAACCGTTAAAAATATTTGTAAATAAAATATTAAATGTTCTTTAGTTTTAGGAAATCATATTCTAGGAAAAAGATATTAATAAATAAATTCTGCTTTTTAAGTATTCTTTGTAAAGTCCATTCTTGAATTTTATTCTTGGAATATAAAGAAACTAAAAACTATTTTTTATTGCTGGAATAATGTTCCAGAGAATACATATCAATAAATGAACTTTTTTTTTTTAAATATTTTTGTACTTAACATTCCGAAGTTAACACTATTTTTAAATTATATAATAATTTTATTTCGGGACATTGTATTTTTAAAAAGATTTCGAGGATTTTACAACAGAAAATAGAGTTCATTCGTTATAGAACATAAGATCTTATTTGTTTTAGAGAAAAAGTCCTTGCAATTCAAACAGAACATTTAGGGAGGCTTTCAGGTTTTCTTCAAAATATGAATATTGACCAAAGCAAAATGCATGCATCCCATGATTAGAAATTGGTTTTTACAGCACTATTTCTTTTTTTTTGCCTGTGTAGGCAACCTTGAATGGCGCTATTAATTATGCCCAGCTTTCAGCGGGTATTTCAATTACTCATCTCGTTGTCTCACAGTTCCCTGTCGCCCTGCTCCCGCCCCCAGTGGCTCCTTCACGGCACTCTCCGCTTTTCCATTCTTGACACCGAATACTGATCTAGTGCGCATGAGGAAGTTTTGCTCATTTTGAAAAATGATTGAGAAATCCGCCTTTGATTTACTGCCGTAGCCGGAGCTGTAGCTGTGGCTGTTGATGTGACTGTGACTGTGGCTCCCAAACTGGTTTGCCAACTTACAGCGGCGAGCGGGCAAAAACCATCCGTTGGGAATCCAGAATCGCACTCGGCTGGGAAAAGGCACTGCTGGGCGGTATCGGAATCTGAATCTGAATCTTAAACGGAATAGGAATCCGATTCTGAGGCGGAATAGGAGGTCGCATCGGCCTTATCAACGCGGCGGCGCAAGGTTATCGAAGTGCAATTTTCCATAAATACGTGTGTTGACTTTATTGTTTTGTTTTTCTTTTTTGCTCTTTAAAAAATGCAGCTACTGTGGCTCCGCTCTCTCCGGAGAGTCAGGGACTCACTAGCCCCTCTTGTAGGTGGGGCTGAGGGTGGCCCTGCTGAGTACGTCGGTGCCCGGGGCCATCAGTGTTGGGCGCTCTACCCGACCCATGAACAGGACGGAGCTGGCGGTGCGGATGGCGAAGACGAACGGATGATCGGCAGTGAACTCCGGGGACTTCTGAGGCAGCGACAGGGGAACGAACTTGGCATCTGTGGGACAGAGAAGGGGCTGTTAACTGGCCCTTGGAGTTGTAATAGGCAATGAGAACTTACATGTTGTTGCCGCGGCCTCGGTTCCCGCCTCGTTCATATCGATAAAGGCCTTCTGTAGGATCTTCTCCACTTGCACCTTCCTGTTCAACATTTTGACAATCTGGGCCTGGGGCGTGAACATCTGCCGGACGTTAAGCTGCTTCAGGGGAACAGTCATGTCCTGCTCGAACTCGAATCGGAACTTGGGGATTCGCACGGTGACGGTCTGGCGGTGCACACGGGAAGCAATCATGTTAAGATCGAACTGGGGCTTGGCCAGCTTGCGCTCGAGGTTCGCCAGGCCGTTGGGCTGCTTGGGCAGTAGGATGAACATGCTGGTGCCACTGTCCTTGTAGGCCAGCTCCAGAACGGAGGCATCCAGCTCAGGAATGTCGGCCAGGCCATAAATATCGTCGTTGTACATCATGGCCACGCTGGAGAAGCTGCCGTCAGAGTGCTGGAACTGGTGGGACAGCGTATCCATTGTGGCGAATTCGTTCTCCCAGAGACCCCTGAAGTAGATGGCGTTCACCAGCAGGGCCTGCGTCTGCGAGTCTAGGTCTGAGGATGAGATCAAGTTTTGGATCTTCGCCCGAGTTTGGTCCGAGACCCATGCATTAATCTGGTCGGAGGTGTCCTTGCCCTGGTTCATGTCCACTGCCTCAATGCCGGCGCGGAAGTAGAACTCGGCGTATGGTGTGAAGCTCGGATTGATACCGCCTAGCTGGCGGTTGTAATAGATCTTGGTGGCCATGGTCAGCTCGGCATTTCCCAGGCCCTTCTTGTAGTCGATCAGATCCTTAAAGTCGATGGCCGCGGCCGTCTTGTTGACGATGTCCCCGGCATCCTGCAGCTCCACCAAGGTTTTGCCCTCCGACGCTCCGGCGATCAGGCACATCATAGCGTGTACGGAGATAGGGGAGTAGACTATGTTACGTCGCCCGCTTGCTGTCGCGATCTTCTGGAAGAGCTTTGAGCTAAAGCGGTCCATATAGTTGGAGGTGGGCGGAGGGCGAGTGGCAGGTGGGGCGGGGGCAGGTGAAGGCGCAAAATCCGTTTCTACGACATCTAACTGGGGATCGCTAATTGGCTTTTGCGTATCCTGTCCGCCCCCACTCCTTGGACCGATCTGTACATCCTGCTGGTTGAAGTTCTGTTGGACCGATGGGTTTTGTCGGTGTCCCCGCTGCTGCGATGCCTGATTTTGGTTCTGATTTTGGTACTGATCTGGGTACGGATTTTGGTACGGATTTTGGCCCCGATTCCATTCGTCGTAGGTCTGGGCTGCCAGGAGCTGGGACCCCGCTAGGAGGAGAAGGACAACTGGAAGGAAAGCGAAAGTGCAGAGGGTTGAGAACTGTCGCCCCGCCTTACTCACTGCCCGCAACTTACTGGCTTTGTTCGCCATCTTTCTTATCTACTGTTCCTTGAGGGATTATTTAACTCGATTTAATTTATTCGTCCGAGCCGCCGATCAGCTCGTTTTCAACTGTGCTAAAACACTGATCATTGTGAAACCGATCGTGAGCAGCAGAGCAGCGCAGCGCGGGTGAGAACCCAAAGCTGCTGTCGAGATAACCTGTTCCAGAACTCGCCGCCGCTATGCTCCGGGGAGAACCAGTTGATAATGAACGCGCTTTGAGCTGAGCTTTAGCTCTCCCGGGAAAATCCAGCATTGCAATAATAGAAGGAATAACATACAGAGAGTGTAGTTATGGCGAGGGTGCTTCAGCTGATTTTCCCGACCCCGGTATCTTAACCCTCGATCCGCGTGGGCTGCACCTGTACCTGTGCCTGTAATTTTCATGGCTGTGACTCATAAGCTCACGACATGGGCCGAGAGAAACCTGTTGAGATGCTCTATCTGGGACTCGGCAGCGACTCATAACTCCTGCTTGCATTTCCTGCCGCCATTAGATAACTTTTCCATTTCGAAAACCCGAGACCCGCGAGAACTAATTACGTATTCCCCAGATAAGACCCCACACGCTCCCCCAGCATCGGTTTCCCTGCATTCTTAATTATGTAAACCCGAACTCCGAACCAGAAAAGCAGCCCCAACACGGAATGCCTTTCATATCAGCACTTGGCCTCCTCCCCAATCTGGTTTGCGGTGACCCAATTGCAGGCGGAGACGGCCGAATGTGTAAACATAATTTACTCCAATTAGAGTGCGATGCCACGCCCGTCCGCCGCCCCCCTGGAACTGGGGCACACCGGAGTGCATCGCTGATATGAATACGATGAATACGAGGTGGGGTGTGGGTGCATAGAATGCAATCGATAAGAGAGCGGAGCCCCTGGGCATGAGGGTTAATTGCACTGCACCAGGTGGGCTTGGGTCGGCTTGTTTCGGTACACCCAGAAAAAAAAAAAGATTCAGTATTTGATGTAATGTTTCCAAAAGTAAGTAAATAATTAAAAAGTAATGCATTCTTTAAAAAACAATTCAGTTGCTGTGGAAACTTGTTTATTTAAATTAAAACCACATGATATTTATATATTTCCACCGTTTTTTCCCAAGTGTATAGCTCGCTCCACCCACTTCCCCGCGTTTGTTTGCTCTGGCTGATATGACGTCGAGTGCTTTGCCCGATCAAACAAAGACTATTGCCGGAGCCGAGACTGGGGTTTTGGCGGTATCTCCCTTACCGCTCCGATCCGTCAGTTTCCGTAGGGAGCAGCCAGCTGCATTCGGAGGCACTTTTCCGGATCGCTTCGAGAGCCACTTCCAACTGTCAACGTTCTCCGAGGGAAAGTGCTTCATTCTGTTAAGGGGTTATATACCTTTTTGAGCGAAAAAATTGAGGGAACTTTCGATTTTTTTT
>JAEIIL010025915.1:0-28885 GCA_018905715.1 Drosophila lini | reverse complement strand
TCTACAGATATCATTAATAGTACAGAAGTTTACTTAAGTTGTTTTTGTGTCTCTTATTTTATACAAATATTAGCTAAATTATAATATCAGCACTTTATTTTCTGTGTACTTGCGAATCCTCGCCTGGGTTTGGGGTTCCGCTGATTTTGCTTGATTAACAGATTGTTTACGTATTTGAATTGCTTTCGCGTGTATTTCAGATTCACCTGTCTATTGAATTGCCGTTGTAGGTTGTTCCGCCTGAGTGGATTCGATAGCTGGGAAACTGGCGGATGGCTATCAAATTATGTCAACCGTTTTCTCGCTCGACTGCACGGAATGTGGAGGAGCTAGGCACATAGTGCCTATCTATCAGTGCCAGATATGTATATCGGAATTCTGCGAAGAAATTTTGATAATTATTACCTCATCATCTTTTAAAGAAGTCATTTTCACCTTTTAAAACTAAGAATTAGATGAAAAATTCCCTTGTTTAAACTTTTCAACGTAAAAAGGTTCCCCTTCTTGAGTTTTATGATACCATTTAGAGCTTGTAATTACCCAATTAACCGCTGTCTTCTGTCAAAGGTACAATATGGTTCAATAAAGCTGTTCAAAATTCCAGTGGTTGTTGTTAGGCCACTAATCAGTTAGAAATAAAACTTGTTTGTTTTGTGTAATTACGAATTGTTTAGATTACAATATGGCAAATCTTATCCAAGGTATAAAAATAGTAAACAAACTTAAGGGTTCAATTACTACTACTATGTATAACACTAAAACTCTTAAAGAAACCTTTTATATTATCTTATGAATCATAACTCCTTAAGTTGGCTTTTAAGATTATTTATAAAGGAATTTCCATGGCAATGGAAAAAATTTAAATACCTAATTATCGGCTGATTTCTGCAAAATTATTAAGCGTTAAATTCGAGGGATTGAAGCACGATACGGTCAGCTGGAATGCCCAATTGTTCTTATCGGGAAAAGATTGGTTGCCTTTGTGTAATTCCCAAATGTTTAGATTACATTACCGCGGAATAAATATAAACAAATTTTGGTAGCCGGAGCCACTGATTTTCTGTTGACTAAGGAATCTCAAGTGTCTCAAGTGGCATTGTCTGGCCGTTTATCGTTATCTCTCCTCCGGAGCAGTGTCACTGCTTTTCGCAACTCGAATGGCGTTCGAGGAATCCGTGAAATCACAGTGAACTCTCCCCTCTTCTAACATAATGCCCACTAATCGCCGGCACTTAATCTCGATTACGGGCAATTACGGATGTAATCGCTGTGCCAATACGAATGAAACAGGCGATGGTGCGTTGGTGCTCCTGGTCTGAGCTACCTGTCAAATTACGTGATTAGGCTGCGGTGTCCGCCTCTGATAACTCCGATACTTGGGTGTGATAAGCCCACGGCTCTTGTGTGTCTGGAGCACCGAAATCCGCACACAAATCCACCAAGCGCAGGAGGCACGTATAAAATTGCGAGTGCCATTGTCCGGCGATTTAGTAGGCCTCCGTCTGGCGCGTGGTTATATTACGGAAAAGGAAGCTTACCAGGAGGAGGATTCGATTTTCCCATTTCCCCCCATTTCGGAGATTTACTGTAACTGTAACTGTAACTGTAACTGTAACTGTAACTGAAGGAGAGCCATCATGAGAGAGAGCGCAGGAAAAGAACGACGACAAGTGAGTGAAAGAGAGCTCTCTCTTCGATTGTACTGACCCCAACCCAGTCTCCCCACTGTCAGAGCGAGACGGAGAGTGGGGGCCCCTCTGTCGGCAGGCGAGCAGCGCAGCAGCCGCAGACGATCGGCAACCGTTGACGGGGACAGTTGTTCTCGCTCCTCCACTTCCCATCAGCTGATCCTCGCCGCAGCCGAGTGACCGCGTTTCCAATCCGACTCTGTGGCCGCTCGCCCACCAGTTTATTTTCGGTCTAGATGTGCCAATAATCCCGCGAGTGCCAACTATTTGTGCCGGTGATCGTTCCTCTTGCCGCGAAACACAGAGCGAACAACTGATTGACTCCTTTCTGCAGGCCGGAGGTGAGCCAGCAGAGAGCGCAGAAGAACAGTTGCCAGGCTTCTCTTCGGCTCTTCAGCTCTTCAGCTTTCTTCTTTCAACAAACAACCGCAAGTGCAGCCGCAACTTCCTTTCCTTTGGCAGGTTATTGACTCAAGCCCTTGCAGCGTGTCGCATTCTACACTCTGCGTTGTGTTGTGTGTGATGTGTGTTTCAGTGTGTTTACATTCGAATGCCTTCTGCATCTGTATCTGCATTTGTAGCCGCATCAGCATCTGTATCTGTATCTGTGCCGGCGATTGTTTTCGTTCCAACTTCTTTGCCGTTGCGTTTGTCTGACTTGAGTCTTAGTCCAAACAAATGCGGTTCTTGTCGCAAGTTGAGGTTGTTTTTATACCCTGGATATAAGGGAGGACACGGGTATATTGGACTAGTGTGTTTTTTTTCTTTCAATATAATTAAAGATAGATAGATAAAATATCTAGTGGATGTTGGAATTAGTAAAAACTAGTATTTCCTTTTTCGATTAAAATTTTAAGTAATAATCTTTCTTTTATAACCCAACAAAAGTCATCAGAACTTGTGAAAATTTTCCATACCAGAATTCAGGTTTCTGTAAACACAGGTAACAGGTATCTGCAAGATTCAAAGATTTTCCATTTGTTTGTTGCCTTTGCCGGCTTTGCTTGCCCTTTTGTTGTCACAGTTGATTGCTGACGCCTCTGCAGTCTGAAGTTTTGTTTTGGATTTTCCGCTGCCTTTTCCTACCATTTCCATTTCCATTTCCCCTCTCATTCAAATTGTCTTTAAATAGTTCTGTCTGTCTTCCCCCCAATTTTTCAGTCCTCTTGTTTTTTCGTTATTAAGTGGGCGTGGTTCCCACACAGAGCGTTCTCTCTGTTTGTTTGTTTCTTTTTTTTTTTTTGTGGCAAGTGATTAGTTCAATCGATAAGCGCTTTAGATGGGAGCTCATCCCAATGCTTTTTCCCCGCTTCACTTTTAATCACCGTGAAGTTGCCTTCACGCTTGTCTTCTAGCCGACGGCATGGGTCACCTAGAAGTCAGTGGAAAATGGGTCGTCGGAGCACTGCAATCCAAATGGCATTTGCATGCAGTCGCGGAAAACGTAAAAAAAAAACAAAACAGAAATATATAAAGCATGTCGCTTAATTGCCTCAGTAGCCAGTACTTTTCTTTTCCCCTCAACCGCTGTTCTGAGTGGTTTCTAGGACACTTGCCATTAGTTCCCATTTTAGTGGCCATTCATCTCGAAATCTTCAATATTCATTTCCATTTCCCATTTTATGTGGGCCTCATAAAAACAGAGAGCACGCATAAGTGATCCTTTACGACAGCTTTTATTAAAACAAGTATCTTTAAAATGTGTTGGAATTACTGTGATCTCATTTATTAAAAGATATTCAACAATAAAGATAAATAATATAATTAGGTTTGAACGAACTTTATATGAAGGTTCCTAATATTTTCATTACCATTAATTAATTTATATTTTTGGCCAGAGTTAAATCAATGAAGTTCTACTGAGATTTTTTATACATGTTAGTATTCCGCCGGAAACAATTTAAAATCAACAAACTCAAGAAAGTGTATTTTCTATTCGCTTCAAGCAAACAAACACACATTTGTTATTAAATATTTTCCCACACGAAAACTCAGAGCCGCATCACATGTGTGAACATTAAACGGATAATATGTATAATACCCCAGTTGGCTATAAATAAGAATGAAATACCGCTCAAAAAATTACAAAATGTGTCTCGTTCAATGCTGATTTGCTTCGGTTTTATTCGTTCAATTTGTTAGATTTCTCAAATGTCGAAATATAAATATGGTCTCATTGTTTATTTTTTTAGAGCTGCATTATTTCAATGTCGTTGGCCAAAATTTGCGTCTGTCGATACTTTCCATTTAAACGGCCAACTTTTATTTGAGGCTGCGAATGGCCAACAGATGTTATCCGGTCTTGCCTCTGTTTTTATGTTATGTAGATTTTTTATACATTTTCCAAATACTATTTTGTTTATACAGAGCCAGCGGGAGCTAGTCCCGTGCCAATATATTTTGTATTTGACACGTTTTGGTGTAGTCTTTCCTTAGCGGAACCTTCAAGTACCTCAGCCTACTTGCTTCATTTCCTGTGCCCACTTGACGCCTGGATGATAAGTGTTATCTGCGGCAGATGCTTTGAATAATCACTTCTGGGATTCCGATAGTGGGAGTGGAACCTCCGCTTCATTCATGTTTCGAGGTTTGTTTTCAGGGCTATCAATAGTCATTGAGTGACCGGAATCCGTTGTGCACTGACAGTCTTAAGTTGATCGCACTCGCTTATCACGGCACCTAATTATTTAATCGATGCTCGAGGCTCAAGTGCCTGCATTAACTTAACTTAACCCTTCCTCTATCGCCCGATTAGTTGGTGACGCGACATATGTATATAAATATGTACATGGGAGCATATTATCCATTGGCTTTATCAACCGAATGCGTCACAATCGGAATTCAAGCATTTCAACTCAATTAGTGTGGGGGGCACTGACACCGTGCTTTATTTTCCGGTAAACTAATTCTCTTACTCACTTGCAGGCCAAAATGAAATCAAAGTACGAGAACATGAAGATCATCTACAATCGGAGCAAGATCGGCTGGTACTGGGCCCCGCTGTTCGTGTCCTTCTGGTTCCTGCTCTTCTACATTGTGGTGATACCCAGCTTCCACCGCATGCCAAAGCTGAAAACCGTAGAGGATGAGCGCCAACAGCCAGGCCAGTTTATCGGGGAGCGGGCGGAGAACACACTGTTGAGGCTCTCCAAGATCGGACCCAAAGTCGTGGGCAGTGCGGCCAACGAACAGGTGGCCGTGCAGTTTTTGCTCAGTGAAATCAATGACATAGAGGGGAGAGCACGAACAGATCTCTATGACATAGAAAAGGATGTGCAGATTGCATCCGGCAACTATCTTCTGTGGTCCATGGTCAATGTCTATCAGAGTGTCCAGAATGTGGTGGTGAAGGTGTCCCCGAAGAACGCCACCAGTGAGGCCGCCCTCTTGATCAACAGCCACTTTGATTCAGTGCCAGGAAGCTCGGGAGCTGGCGACGCGGGCATGATGTGTGTGATCATGCTGGAGGTGCTCCGGGTAATTACCGAGTTTGAGACGCCGCTTACCTACTCCATTATCTTCCTGTTCAACGGCGCCGAGGAGAATCCTCTACAGGGCAGCCATGCCTTTATCACCCAACATCCTTGGGCTCCGAATGTGAAGTAAGTGGGAAATAATTGGAAGAAGACTCTTAAATTAAAAATGCTCTTAAATTTTCCCCCAGAGCTGTAATAAATTTGGACTCTGCTGGCAGTGGAGGACGTGAAATCCTGTTTCAATCCGGACCTGATCATCCCTGGCTGATGAAGGTATGACTAAGCTTATTTCTGTTAAAACTTAATACTTTATCCCCTTCTTATCATTTTAGTATTACGGCAAGAACATAGTTCATCCATTTGCCTCGACTATCGGAGAGGAATTGTTCCAGAATGGCTTCGTTCCCTCAGAGACCGATTATCGCGTGTTCCGCGACTTTGGCAATATACCAGGTAATATAAAATTAAGTGCCAAAACACCTAATCTCTAATACATTGTGTTTCTCAGGTCTCGATATGGCACAGACCTTGAATGGTTATGTGTACCATACCAAATACGATCGCTTTAATCTCATCCCGCGCCGCACATACCAATTAACTGGCGAAAATATCTTGGCTCTGGTCAAGGCTTTGGCGAATGCTGAGGAACTGGAGAATCCATCGGTGGGTTCAGCCTGAAATTTAACAAAATAATGAATAATTTTGACTTACATTTCCCACATTTAGAAACACGCCGAGGGCCATATGATATTCTTTGACATGCTGGGCTGGTTCTTTGTCTATTACCCGGAGGGCACAGGCGATATCATCAACATATCCGTGTGTGTCCTGGTCTGCATCACCATTGTGGGTTATATATGGATCATGTCCAGCAGTACGGGCATGTTTAGGCGTCGCATTTGGGCCAAGTTCGGCATTCTTACGGCTCTCCAGGTGGCTGGAGTGGGTCTAGGCATTGTTTTAGTCATGTCGATAGCCTTGTTTCTGGATGCGGTGAACCTTCCAATGTCGTGGTTTTCGCAGAATTGGATGCTCTTTGGCCTGTACTTCTGTCCCATGATATTCGGCATGGGCATTGTGCCGGCCATATACTTCAGTCGCACCAAGGAGGTGAGTAAGGAAGTACACTTAAAAGGAATATTTCATAATTTATGTTTTTTAAATCTTCCTAATTCAGCACGGCTTGCCTTTGGGCTATGGCATCCAGCTGCTGATGCACTCGCATTGCCTGATCCTAACAGTTGTCACCGTCGTAATGGTGAGCTACAGGATACGCTCAGCCTTCATTATAATGATATGCATTGGCTTCTACACCCTCTCCGTGCTGATCAACATGGTAACAAAAGCTCACAAGACAAGTAAGTATAGATGGGAGCTTAAACTTAGAACCTAAAGATGGCTAATATTTCTCTCTTTTTAAGATTTCCTGTGGCTCATACCGCACTGCATCTGCCAGCTGCTGCCCTTCATGTTTTACACCTACTGCTGCTATGCCTTCTACGTGGTCTTTGTCCCAATGCAAGGACGCGAGTGCAACACAAATCCTGAGATACTGATGGGATTCTTTACCGCCCTGATGGTTCTACTGTTTGCACCCTTCCTGGTGCCTTTGTTCTGTCTGTTCCGCAAGTCAAAAACGATTATCTCAATGTTTGGAATCTGCACGATAGTATTTATTATATTTGCCGCCACACCAATTGCCTTTCCTTATGCCGAGAAGACCGCAGCCCAACGATTCTTTGCTGTGGTAAGTCTAAGAAAATTTAAATTTAAATAAAAGATTTTAATAAAAACGTTTTCTTACAGCATACAGCTCGCACCTTCCACAATGGCGATGCAGCCAGCACGATTAGCCACGCGGATTCCGGATACTTTGTAATGCCAGTGGATCGACGACCGCATACTGTGGACGATATTCTCTTCGAGAACACCAACTATACCAAGGCGGAACGCATGGACTGTGACTCGGAGCTCATGTGTGGTTTCCCCATTTACAGCTCCCGTTGGCTGAATGCAGTGTAAGTGATCTTACGCTATTTTAACTAAACTAAGATCTTATATTTATTTTTTTTAATTAATTCCCAGTGACAACAGCTATTTTGTGCCTGGACCAGAGCCCAGTAAGGGGTATGTTCCCACCTTGACCATTTTGGATAAGACAAGTAAATCGGAGACCAATATAAGATTTGATCTGGAGATCTCAGGGCCTGATCATACAAGCATATTCATCCTGCCCTTAAACGACACCAAGCTGGTGGACTGGTCCTTCATCAGGGATCCACTGGATCAGAATGTAAAACCGCCTTACTATGTCTACTGGTCGTACGCCTTAGATCCCAAGCCCCTGCAGTTCTCGCTGGAATTTGAGGTAATAAAATTGATTAATATTTAATTAGAGAGAAACTTAAAATCTACTTTTTTCAGCATGAAAATCCCGACTGGTCAGGAGGCACTTTTAAGATAGCCCTGATGGGCCACCGGATACATGACGACATGTTCATAACGGAAGACTTCAGGGGGTTCCTGGCCACGTTTCCGCCCTGGGCACACGTCAGCTCCTGGCTTGGTTCCTACAACAGTTGGCAACTGTAAATAAGTCATCTTACAAGCTCAACTCAACCCCATTGTTGCCATGACACCACCTCAACTACTGTTATCATTGGTAATGCTGATTCATTTTTACCAATAGCCCTAATCGAACGAACAAACGTCTTAACTTGTACTAGTATTTAAGATTAGACCTCTGTAGTTACTACTATGTAATTTTATTAAAATACATTATAAATTATTTATTAAGATAATTATGGAGTCTATACTCTCATCTTCGTCATCGCCTAGACTACCCAGCTCTCGAGGGCCGAGAACCAGTCGGTGGTGTAGGTCCAGTCGGGGAAAGTGGCAAGGAACTCCTTGTAGTCCTTGGTGTAGTGCTCTTGATGATATTCAAAATGCTCGCTGACCACCAGCTTGAAGTACGGTCCATTAGTATTGCTTTCTTCGTGCTCGAGCTCCACCCAAAAGTTGAATGGCTCCTCCATTAGTGAGTAAATGTAATAGATCAGATAGGGTGGCGTGTGTCCTTCATCCAGGGGTGTCCGGTCAAAGGACCAGTCTGTGACCTTGACATTATCGAAGGGAGCTATGTACATCATGACTCGATCGCTAGACTTTAGGCTGTACTCGAAGCGGACTTTGTTATTTGGCAGGGATTCTTTGGATACTTGGGTGAGCTCTATATCCATTGGAAGTGCAGGTGGAGAGCTATAGATCCAAAGAGCAGAGTCTCTGTGGAAAATATATTAAAAACAAGGTGGTAAGTAATGACTCCAGTTTGGCTTCAATTTAAAACTTACTTCCAGTCTATCCAACGACCACTGTATAGGGGCAGACCACAAAAGGGTTCGGCGGCACAGGTGGCTGCTGTCCAACTGGCAGGCTCCACATTCTTAAAAGTGGTGTCATCCAGTTCATGAATACGGGTATCCACTGGCTGAATATAGTAACCAGAGTCCTGCTTGGTGGTGCCATCCAAATTGTGGAAGGTTCGCAAAGTGTGCTGGAAAAGTCAAGGGTTGTTAAGCCAGAATCCTTATAAATCTCCTCTAGTATTTACTTACCAGCACATAATACCTCTGGGGCGCCACTTCCTTTACAAACGGAAAACCTGCCGAGGTGGCAGCCATGATGATGAATATGATTGTAAGCACGCCAAAGGAGGAGAAGATGATCTTGGGTTTACGGAACTTGTGCATGATAGGAATCTGCAATGGATTCGATAGATTAAAATGTAGGAGAGATCGTTAGTTAAGTCAACTCACCACAAAGCCAGCATAGTTGATTCCTGTGGCAATGACAAATACAGAGACCATGATATCAGGACTGCTGTCGGGACCATCGCGACCCTGCATGGGCACAAAAGTCACAAGTGTGGCATAGCAGATGTAAGTGTAAAAGCAGAAGGGCAGGATCTGACACAGCAGGTGAACCGTCACAAAGTAGCTCTCTGGAAGGATATAAAGCCATTAGATATCCCTTTCTCCAAAAACTATTTCCAAAAACCTACTTTTCAGCGTCAGCTTGAGGACGATCTGCACCAACACCGAAATGGCGTAGAAAAATATGGCCACCATGAAAAAGTAGCTGGAACGGATGCCCATGCTGGTTAGGATGATGCAGAGCAGTGCCAGCAGGATGCAGTGGGCATGCATGAAGCACATAATGGTCTGATCCAACTTCATGTTCGTCTTTCTCTTCGTAAGTCCAATGTAAATCGAGGGCAGCAGTCCGAAGGCAAAGTACAGGGTGCAGAAGTACAGGCCAAAGGCCATCCACTTGCCATAGAACCAGGACTCGGCTAGTCCCACGCCCTGCATGAAGACAGCCACGAGAATCGTTAAGCCGCAGGCCACAAAGAAGGTGCCCGCTTGCACCAGGAAAATGATGCCGAATCGCATGATCACTGCCTTTGGTGCATCTGAGCCATTGTCCAGGGTCATGATCCAGACAGAGGTGCCAATGCAGACGAAGGCGGCCACAGAAACCACCCAATTGATGGCTATGCTCACAGATTCTGTGTAGGTCAGCATGAACCAGCCCAAGAAGTCGAAGTACACCGTGTGACCCTTCTCGTGGGCGTCAGTGTCATCCAATTCAGGAGCATTGGCCAGGGCCCAGACCAGGGGCAGTACGTTCTCTCCCGTCGACTGGTATGTACCACGCTCCACGTTCCGGAAATTATCAAACTTCGTGTGGTATACATATCCATTCATAACACTGGCCATATCCAGGCCGGGAACACCGCCGTAGTCACGGAACACGCGGAAGTCTGTGTCCGATGGAATAAAGTTGTTCTGGAACAGCTCTTCGGCCAGGGTTTGGGCATAGGGATGGGGCACGTTCTGATGGTAGTACTTGGCCAGCCAAGGATGGTTGGGTCCTGTTTGAAAGAGAACTTCGCGTCCGCCAGCTCCAGTGGAGTCCAGATTGACCAAGGCTCTAAAGGGAGATACGAGTTAAAGATCTAACAACTTAGATCTCGATTTCTCTACTCACTTGCAATTCTTGGCCCATTTGTGTTGGGTAATAAATCCATGGGAGCCCAGCATGCATGCCTCTTCTGCACCATTGAACAGAAAGACCACCGGGTGGATGAGGGGTTTCTCTGAACGTGATATCACACGCAGGGTTTCCAACATGACTGCCACCATGACGCCATCATCGCCGGCAGCAGGTGTTCCCACTTCCGAATCGTAGTGGGAGTTGACCAGCAAATACTTATCGTTGGTGGAACTCTTCTGGGAGATCTTCACCACCACATTAGAGAGGTTCCTGTAGGCAATGGTCATGTCCCAGAGATAGAAGCCACCCGAAGCGTACTGCTTGTCCACCTCAATGTCGTACAGATCCGTGCGGGCTTCGTCAATAATCTTTTGAATTTCTCGCAGCAGAAAGTCGACCACATGGACTTCGTTGTTAATGGAGCCGCTCATCTTGTTCCCAATCGCCGAGTACTCGGCCAGCTGTCGCATGGCCCGCTCACCAATAAACTCGTCCGGATGCTGGGCCTCCTCACTCACGTAGAGCATTTTTGGGTAGCTGTGGAAGCTAGGCAGAACGGCGGCATAAAAGAGGGCAAAGGCAGCGGCTGCATAGAGAGGAGCTCCGAACCAGGGCCATTTCTTGTCCCTGGACTTGCCGCCATCCTTCTCGGTTGTGATGTCCACGGTAGAGAAAGTCATCTGAAGTGAGGAGGAAATCTGGTAAAACAAGCATTTATTGCAAAAAGATGTTGCATGCTTTTGGGCAATTTCCGAAAAACAACGATAAACCGATTTACGATCTTCGCAAATTGTACCCACTTACGATCTGCGATTAGTACTAATCTAAAAATATCTCATATAATAAATATGTTTTTGAAGGCGATCGAAACCTTTCCAACGAATTGGTGTAATAAATTGATTGCAAATAGTATTTATGAAGTTCGTTCACGGAGGTGAAATAAACTTCGTGGGAGAGACTGTGAAAGGTCGTAAAGCAATTAGCACCCTAAAGAGCACTTGGCACTATGACCGGAGGAATTTCATAGGCAACAAGAAAATGGTCTAAATACAGAAATCGATAACAGGGCCAGTTCCCATTTTATGACCGATATAAAGTTCCTAATCTCCGAGGATACTTGAAGTAAGATCATGGGATATTCACTTTTCTACGATTCCTCTTCCGAGAATCGAACTTGTCGCCAGACGTCCCTTTCACTTTCTCATGAGCATGCCTTATATTTTAAAGGAATGAACTACAATCGCGGATTATATCACCATGAGGACACGGACACTCGCCGATCTTAATCAGTTTGTTAGTTGTGAATTATGGTAACGCACTAACCTTCAGATCGCACGCGACTCGGACCCGAATCGAACTGATATATTATATACACAACCGCACCAGAGCCCAACCGTTGGGGTACTAAGACGCCTCCGGGCTGTTCCCCAGAATTAAGTAGGGCCAGGTTCGGCGCCGTGGATCGCTTATCGGCGCAACGCCAGCGATAATAATTAAATATTATGATTATAATCATTGGGTGTTCGGCGCATAAAACGATTACATCCAGCGATTGGCGCGATACCAGAAGCTGTTTGCTCTTTATAGCTCTTTATTATGGAGCAGTTAACCCGATTGTGGCCCCAGATCTTGTGGTGGGGTCCAAAATCTAAAAAATCTTTATAATTAAGGATTAATTAGGAGTCGAGATAAAGTAACCCTTACCGGTACGGAAAATTCTGCCATCTTATCGGGGAACATAAATCGAAAACGTGTAAGCCTGATAAGAATCGATAGAGCTTACAAATGAGAACTTTGACTCCTTTAATCTTAGGGGAAGATATACTAAAGAGGGGATTTCCTGATCCTGATTAAAATGTGTGTAAGTATATAACATTTGCATCCCAGACAATGAACCCTAATCAGTTAAAAATTCATCAATCAAAGAGTAAGATGGAAAACCCCAAAATTCAAACCATAATTTATAGCTGCTTTTAGATTTTCGGTTGAGATTGGAACAAATGTCTGGCACTTTATAAATTTCTATTTCCATGCTGGTCAATCCTAAATAAGGTTGTCTGGCACCCCAACTTTTATAATAAATATGTCTCAACAGGATGTCCTATATAAACAAAGGTATATATGATTTACCACAACAAAGATCTATTGGCAAGTAAATAAAGCTGGCTCCCACGTTCATTTAAGTGAATCCACTTCAGAGATAACCATCGACATTGTTTAACCACTCATGCTGATAAGCGTTCCTCAAGAATTTGCACATATTAAGTTATCAAAATCTGCCAATCTCCCGTTGAATCAGTCTGCATCACACATCAGGTGAATGGGCACCCGCAGCCATTTCTTCTCTGTCGGGGAATTCTTCGTGTGCTTTTTTGTACTTGTACTTTTTTTGCGATGCCCATCGCGGGTGCACTATAAATTATAAGCCCCCTGCTGATAAAGCCTCGTCGTAGCCATAAAATTCCAGTTTATACGAAATCCGATAATCTACAAATCTACTATAGATGAACCAAAAGTAATCGTACACAGTGTCGAGAAAAATTATGACTTTTGTCAGGAAACCAAATGTAAAATGTCACAGTGGCCTCTACATTTTACTTTAAGTTTAATCGATGTGAAATCAAAACTTACAATGATTAGTCAATGGTTTTGTATATAGACATATTTTTAATTCAACTTTATTCAAATTTAAACAATTAAATTTAAAATGTTTCAACATATAAAAAGTCTATAAGTATTAAAATATTAATTATTTCTGCTACTTTTGTCACATTTCGAAAACTGGCCCTCAGTGACCCTTTCGGTGCCTCCTTTTTTGATTACAAACACCTCGAAATGAAACGAATTAACAACAAATTTCTTCTTGATCTTATCAGCACAGTTTCTGAGGGCATTATAGGCAGATTCCTGATCAAGATTTGGCTTGTAGAGGTCCTGAAGGAGAACATCAGAGAATTCGGGATGCGAGCCCCGTACGCCGTATGGTATGGCAGCCACCGTGCCATTATAATCAATACAATGCAGCTCTGGACCACTAATGGGATCAAATCCGCCAATCAGTATTGTAATATGATTATTAGGCTGACGCCGTTTAAGCCTCAAAAGATTTTTGCAGGAGAAGTGCACCGCTGCCTGTAGGGACAACCTATGGCCATTGTATACTTCGAACATTCCCAGGTGTTGGAGAATTTTGTTCTTGAATTTAAGCGAGTTGCCGTCCGCCACTCCCATGAACGTCAACATAGAGTGTTTGTTCAGGGGATGCAATATGCCTGAAAAAATTAGTTAAGGTTTTTTTTATATTTAAAAAATAAAGTTATATAATTACACTCTTGCTGCAGCATTCCCTGATGAGCATTCATGTTCGCCGATGCCAGCATGACAAAATCTCTTCCTTTAATACCCAAAAAGGCTTCCATTTTCTGTTTTTTTATCAAGTTCTACTTAATAAATATTTTTTAAGGCTACCCTGTAACTCAAAGTCGTACTAGGTTGACGTGCTTGTCAAAGAAGCTAATTTTAATAAATTTTATAATTTATAAATGTTAACTATATAAACCTTTTCATTATGGGTAGAATATTTAATCTTTTTGTTTTATTTTATCAAAGTTATTTTTATTATGGGTGGAATATGAAAGAATTACTTTTAAGTTGGCAATCGAAGCACTTTGATATTTCCCGCATAGCTTTTGAGATTAATTATAATTCATTATTGATAAATGAATAGGGCCAATAGAGTTGAGTACACATAAGTGACGCAAATCAATCATCATATCTCAAGAACAAAGTTCACCACGAAAAAGTACACTTAAAATGGCTCAACATTTCAGCTTTTACTTTACTTAAACAAATACAAATTCTAGACACTTTTCTTAATCTAGTAGATCCTGCTCTCAAAAGAGGCCGGCCAGGGCGTGGCGTCCACATATGCGGGGAAACTGTCCAGGAACTTCTTAAAGTCTGGCGTCAACATGTCCTTGTGATGGGTCCAATGGCCACCCAGACCCAGCTCCACAGTGGATGAATTCCAATTTCCATTGGGTTTCTGTTAGAATAATAAATAGTAGATCGATTAGCACGGTCTCTATAGCGGGTTAGCTTGTTTAAATGTACCTCCAGCTCTAACCAGAATTTGAGGGGATCGCCATTGACGCCCCACGAGAAGTACACAAAGTATGGTGTCTCAAAGTTGAGACGTAATGGTGCCTAGAAATATTAGGGGAAATTAGAATAGGCTTTTACATTTTTCTTTAAAATCTTACTTTGTGGAAGGACCAGTCCTTTACGCTGGCTCCGTTTAAGGGCTTAATAAACAAGGCCATGTGATTGGGACCGCTCAACTGCATCTCGTAGCGGATTTTTGTGGTTGTTAAAGGTTTCTTTGATAGCACAATTACGGTAGGTAAATCTTCGCCAAGAACTGGCTCAGAGGCGGGTATCCAGAGACTGTTCTTTCTGTTGGGGTTGAGAAGAAGAAGTTTATGAATTGAAGTCGTCGTAACGTTAAGGCTTATCTCACCTGGTCTTGTGCCAACGCTGATTGTAAAGCGGCAAACCGCAATTGATTTCCTTTTCGCAGTCAGCGCCAATTTTTTGGGCCAGTGTCATGTTAATTACAGCATCTAAAAAATATACAGATTGCATTAATATCTACCTAATATTCATCTTAAAAAGTCTGCTTAACTTACTCTTGACAGTATAAGTGCGTCGGTCTTGAGGCATAATGAAGTATCCCGATTCCTGGCGGCGGATATGGTTCTCGGCATCGTGGAAGGTGCGTTTCGTGTGCTAATAAGAAATGAGGAAAATATTTGAGTTACGTTTTTGATAAATTGATTAAGTAATCCCTACCAGCACAGCGAATCGCTGGACATTGGTGGCCGGGCGATAGGGGAATCCTATGGGCGTCATGGCAATAATAAAGCACAATAAAGTGACGCCCAGCAGAGCGGTGATAATGGTCTTTGATTTGTTAAACAGCTGCAAAACGGGCACAATAAAGCCGCAGGTGAGGAAGCCCACAGCAACACTGAACACAGCCACTGCCAGATCCGGATTAAGATTCTCGCCAAAGCGTCCAAACATGGGAATAAAGGTGGTAAAGAATCCATGCGAGAAGTAGGCAAAGAACACGAAAGGCGGCACAATGCAGACAATGTGGGGAATGACCCAGGCCACATCTATAAAAATTTAAGAACAAAATGTAAAAATTAAAAATATAAATAAATGCCTATTAATAAATAACCCACCTTTGCTGTGCAGCTTGGTGGCAATATTGATAATTAAGCCCATCGTATAGAACAGGCAACTAAGCATCAGAACGAAGACAGAGCGCACTCCGCAGATGGTAAAGATGAGGGTAAGAAGGGCCAAAAGCAGGCAATGACAGTGCAGCAGGATCTGCACGCGCTGACCAATGGGCAGCTTATCCTGTTAAAGAAAACGAATTTAAGCAATGATCTTTCAATAATCTCCCACATTACTCACATGCTTGGTCCAGTGGAAATACATGGCCGGCACTATGGCCAAGCCAAAGAAGAAGGTGGTAAAGTACAGGCCCAAGATGAGCCAGGAGTTCGTGAACCAGGACAACGGCAGGTGAACCGCATCCATAAACAGACCCAGGAGGACGGGTAATACAGCTCCCACGACCACGGATAGAAGATGCACAAAGAAGGTGTGGAGGACCCGCTTGAGGATCTTCTCCAGCTTAATGCCAGAGCTGACTGACATCAGCTTGAAGGCGAAGCCACAAATACCCAGGGATGCCAGGGCCACGATCACGTTCAGGATAACACCCTCAGTTTCGGTGTAGAAGACCAGGAACCAGCCCATGACATCGAAGTAGATAGTGTGGCCCTCGGCATATTTCTAATGCAATAATCACGAAATTAGTTTGGTTTAGTTTGCTTTGAGTTAGGGTTCCATCTCACCGAAGAGTCCTCCAGCTCGGGAGAATTGGCGATCTCGCGAACCAGGGCCAGCAGATTGTCGCCAGTGTGCTGAAGACTTCCCCTTGGGAAGATGTCTGCCTTGTCGTGACGCGTGTGGTAGACGTAGCCATTGTAGGTGTACGCCATATCCAAGCCAGGAACAGATCCGTGGTCTCGGAAGATGCGGAAGTCAGTGTCCGAGGGAATGAAGTTATTCTGAAAGAGCTCCTCGCCCATGGTAGAGGCATACGGATGCTTGATGGCGCGTCGGTAGTTCTTCATAAGCCAGGGATGGTTGGGACCCGATTGGAACAGGATCTCACGACCGCCATTGCCGCAGGAATCCAGATTGATTAGAGCTCTTGAGAGAAAATAAAAAACATGGTTTAATAGAGGTCCATTCCAGGAGGGATTACAAGTCTTACTTGCAGTACTTGGCCCACTTGTGCTGGGTAATGAAGGCATGCGAGGCCTGCAGAGGATTCTCCTCGGCTCCGTTGAACAGGAACACAACGGGGTTCTTCAGCGGCTTGTCCGACTTGGCCAGCACTCGCAGAACCTCCATCATGGTGGCCACCATGGAGCCATCATCGCCAGCACCTGGTCCCGCGGGCACGGAATCGTAGTGACTGTTCACCAGTAGGTAAGTTGTGCTATTGGTTCCCTTGGGGCTGATCTTGACCACAATATTCTGAATGCTCTGGTACATGTTGACCATGGACCAGTGCACATAACTACCGGAGGCCACTTGCACATCCACCTCGATGTCGTTGGCTGTTCCTGACCGAATCTTTTGCATCTTCTGGGACAGTAACTTCAGAGCTGCCATCTCATTCTGCCTGCTGCCCACCACTCGGGGTCCGATGTCCACCAGCGCGTGCAGATTGTTTTCCGCTCGTTCGGCAATAAATTGGTCCGGGTGCTTGGCCTCATCCTGGATGGTCAGTGGGCGGGGCAGGCGATTGGAGGCGGGGATAGAGATGGCCACGTAAAGGAGCAGCCAGAAGCCGAAGAAGGCGGGCGCCCAGAACCACTTGATCTTGCTACCCTGGACGAAGGCGCGCTCACAGCCATTGGGTTGGGTCTAAAATAAAATGAGTTTTAATTAGAACTTCTTTTGAAAATTATAATAACAAAATCTAAAATATTTATAGAAATTTAGTACATTTTTTAAGAAGCTTCTTCAGTAAAATTATAATTTTGAAATTTAGATAAAAATCATTATTGTTTATCAATTTCATAAAAAAATACTTCCTGAACATAAAAATAAAAACAAGCCCCTAAAAAGAATAATAATCCATCGAAGTAAAATATGGAACCACCGGAAAAAATGTATCTCAAAGTATCAGTAAAAAACAGATGTATAGATACCCATGGTATCGCTATCTAGAACATGCATAAAACCCCCTAAATTTCAGATTCCATTCAGGCATAATGGGTTTTAGCCAGAACTGGATAGACCCATCGCACCTGCTACTAGACATGAGTCAGTTTCTCAATTGGAATCGACTGTGTGTATCGAGCAGAGTGTTGGATTTAATCCATCAGCGGTTATCTTATCTCTGGTCAAACTGGCATTGGCAAGTCGCAGACTGTTGCCACCGAAAGTAGAATTGGGATAGTTGGGCTCCTTGTGTTCCCCCAAGACTAAGCCCAGACGGATAGATAAACGGGGCGTGCAACTAGGGCGAAATGGGAACGGCTGGCTATCTCAAGGGTATCCGCGGTGTGTTAATTAACGACTCGCTCCCAAGATAAGCGCTGTGCTGCACTCAGGCCGCCAAAACAAAAATAACGAAGAAAAATAATCGATACTCGAGGAACTCGGCCATGGGTAATACGCATGTTGAGTTGCTCCGATCGCGGCAGATTAGGACCCAGGTGAGGGGCAATCTTATCAAGGATCCGAACTGGGCGCTTACCTCATACTGTTGAGAACCGCGGGGCCGCAGCAACGGATCCGCGTTCGTAGGATCGCTGGTGGGAGTGATGACGCGCCGCCGCACGTTCTTCTCGCTGCCACTCATGTTTACGCTCTACGGTTTCTCCGGTTTCTGGTCGGGATCTGCAGCACAACCGATCGCGATGGCGTCCAACGCTCGACTGATCGCCCGGCTGCACCTGTTCTCCCAAAGAGCCGCCACACACATTGCGCCGGTCTCAAATTCCACTCGTCGACCCAATCACTCTACAGCGTATCTTATCTAATGCCGGCGGGTCTCACAAATCGGATAACTATTGCCGGCTGGAGCGGCAAAGGGGGTTAAGGGTGGCGTATTCATTAACAGGTAACCGATAGAAATGCCTACACACATAACTTCCGCTTGGAATGAACATAATTCTGAACTTGACCAACTCAATGGATCAATTAATTAGAACTTTTATCACAGAGATAAAACTCAAGCGCTTACTGACCGTATTTTTCACTCTATGAATGAGGTGTGAATGTGTACTTGTGAATTAGATCACCAATGACCGACTAAAAATTTAACTCAATATATATTTTTGAACTCTGCGGATATAATAAATGATAATATCTTTTATTTTATTTTAAATAAGATGTAAAATAGATATTAGGAATTTCTCTATCTTTTTCTTTCTAATTATTATATTTAAAATATGGATTTTTAATTTCGGATTACAAGGGTTTTCAACAACTGGTTCAACTGAACCTACTTTAAGTTAAGTATTAACTATTAAGTAATATTATTTACTTAATAGAGTTAAATTCTCGTAATAAATAAGGTGTGTTAAATTAATACTCTTGATTCAAAACCTGTCAAGCATCAGATAGTCGGGCAGCTAAGCTTGTATCTCAAAGATAGACTTATGATTCCCACCGCGTATTTTTCGTACTGAACGGGGTGTAATGATTGAGTGTTTATTACGGTTGTCGTTAACTGTCAAGAATCTATCATATCTATAGCAACCCGTTACCGTTAGAAGCCTAAATTTATAGCCTATTACGAATTAGTAAAGCAAGTTAAAAGATAATTTATATATCGTAATTTATTAATTAAATAATGATATTTTTTTTTTTTAAATTTCAGGTCTTCTTGGGCATAAAGGGCCAAGAAGCCATATTCCTATTCCGTATTAAAATCTTAATAAACTAATAATATCAATTTTTATTTAAAAAAATATTCAATTTTTTATCGCAAAATTTAATAAATTTATTTTTTTTTTATTAATGTTATGTTTGAGACCGATGTATCTTTATCTCTATTGTGTTACCTTGGCTCTTTTCTCCTCAGCATCGCTGCTCATTCCGAATCGCTGATCTTCTTCTTCTTCCCGTTCCTGGTTGCGACTCTTCTTGCTCCGTCGTTGTTGTTGTTCCGGCTGCTGTGAATCCCAGACTCTGACTGTGGAACAAAGTTCGCCGAGCCGCGCTTTAATAGTGAATTTCTACAAAGCGTAGCGCCCAAACTGAATAATTTGGTTGTGGTCAACGTTTTGTTGACAGCTGCTTTTAATTTTTATTATTTACACTTTTTGCCGGCGCTTTGTTTTTTGTGTGTTTACCTATTACCGCTATGTGTGTATGTGTGATTGTGCAAATAAAACTACAACAAATATCGATAGGTATCGCAACCGAGCCGGCGAACATGCCCTATCTTGTCGCTAATTACATACTTTTAGGCGGAAATTTAAAAATAACGTTACACTGGCAGACAAAAGTAGAGGAAAGTGAGACAAAAGAAGAAAGGGAACGGACCCTAGGGCCGTTAATTCTGCTCATTTACAGTTATGAGCCCTGCGGGCGCTTCCTCCATCTCTTTCTCGCCTGCATGTGCATTAGGAAACTATGACGTGCTAACACGCAGACAAACACACACACACAGAGCGGGCACATCCCGTTAGGAATTGAGGACAACGTGCGAAACATGTGCCGCAAAACGGAAATGCAATAATGGCTCCCAGCGGCAGAGGGAGCGGGCGCAGGAGCGTAGGCCAGTGTCATTCAACCTAAATGGGGGAGCAGGACAGCGCTAGCGAAGGATGTAGGCTGTGTGCGTGTGCCATTTACTCTCGTGCCGTGTGCATTCATTCACCCACTCACTCACTTATTCATTGATGTCCTATTCGTAAACAAAGCGTTCACCGGAATATTGGTCAAAAGGAAATCGATAGAATGAACGAACGGCCGCGAATATGGGAAAATGCGGGAGAGATTCCTATAATCAGAGTCACGAAAGCACTGGCCAGCAGTTTAAACTACGATTTTGGCCCATATTTATGCCTAGTTTGTGGCAAATGGAATGAGTGAGATAGGGAGAGTCCCAGAGAGTACTCGTACTCCCTTCGCGCAGGCGCCAGAACGAGCGAGCGGGGGACAAGCCGGCTAAGTGGGGCCGAAACCAAAACAAAGCCAAATATGTGTCAGCTGCCTTTCCCGCTTCGCTTTCTACACGAATTCGCGCGTCCTCGTGCCTTCTCGGTCCCTCATCTGCCCCCCCCCCCCCTGTTTGCCTCTTCTTTTTGCCCGTTCATTTTGGGGCCACTCGCTCTCTCTCTCACTCACTTTGGGGGCCGAGCGACTACTGCTACTACGGCGGAAGCCTCAGTCGCGTTTCAACATTCGTAGCTTTTGGTCGTGCTCGCTGGAAGGATAAGCTAACCAGAAGAGTCCTAACGGCACCAGCAGGAACAACAAATGTACAAAAAAATGTGCTTGGCGTAGAAGTAGGGGCCGCCCGTCCTATGTCTATGTGTGTGCTATTCGCGTGTGTGCGTGCGTCTATCTCTCGGCCTGTTTCCGTTTGCCTAGCTAAAAATAAAATTATATAATTTTTAATAAACCCAACAGCGAATGCAAATCGTATTCGGTACTGGCAATACGCGCCATATCCTGCGGAGCATACGGAATAAGTGAGTACGGCGGCGTGGCTCTTGTTCCCCAGTTCCCCTTACAGTTCCCATTCCCGTTGGAGGAGCAGCACGTGAAATGTTTGCATACTTAATGGCGGCGTGTATTTAACTTTGGGGCCCGACTTTGAAAACATTGAATTAAAAAAGAAGCGCATGCAAATCAGTGAGATTTTGTGAATATATTCCCGGCCAATAAGTCTATTTGATCAAGTGGCGTATTAGGATAATTCCTAGGAAAATACGTGTGTCGTCCTGACTGTTTTCTTTGTGTCCGATTACGGTGCCCCAATTCTGTTTCGGCTAGAAGTTGAGCTGGCTGTATTTATTGCCAATCAATTAAAAGTTGTTATCAAAAGTTTGGGGAACAACCCATGGTTACAACTTTGCCGCAACGAAATTGTCAATTTTGAAACTTTCAAATTGCTTTCCACATGGTAGTTTTGGTTTATTGATTTCCATTTGGATCGTATCGTAACGGTCGGATAGGAGCCGGAGTTGCCTCTTAAAAGCGCTTAATTCGCGGGGCTAACAGGTCGTTGACCAAGCCGATTATCATTAGCCCCCCATTAGGTGGCGTAAGGAAATTCTTTTATGCGCCAATAAGGCTCGAAACACACAGTCGAGTTTGAGTCCCTCCTTAAATATATATATATTTTTTTTGTTTTCCGCTTTTCCGTTTACTTTTGTGGGTCATAATAAAATTTTGGACAATGACACAATAGCGGCAAATCAGTGGCAGGATGTGGCGGGGACAAAGGACGCAGGCACGCAAGGAAGTGGAACATGAGGAGAATAATAAAAGAAAACAAAGGAAAAGAGAAAAGAAACAAAACAAAAACTGGCAAAACCCAGAAAACTTTTCCAGTTAAAGTTCCAAGTAGTTAGTTGGCTAAAGGAGAGATTTCTTTAAAACAAAAAGGATTTCCACAATTGCCTGATTCGTGTCGGGCTTAGTTGTTTTTTAGTTCCGATTGCCTTGGCTTTCAATTTGGCTGTCGATGTCGCCATTGATTGTTTTTTGGACACTACTCAAACATTTTGGCTCCAATTAGGACTTGCTTAGCTATAATTTGAATAGATTTCCCTGGAAGTCACTGCCACTCACGCTGCTGTTGTGAAAAACGGATTGTTGCCGCCGCCGCCGTCGACGACAGTTGCTTACAACTGTGGAAAATGTCACGGGAAAAGTTCAGGGCCTTGGGGGCGGAGATCTTGGGAAAGTTTCCCATCTGCTGGTGTTTTTAGGAAACAAAGGAGACGGGATTTCATCGAATTCGAGTCCTTGCTAATAGCGAATCGAAGCGGAGGCTCAGGGGATGAGCCCGCAGGCGGCTTTCGATAATGGATAGCAAGAGTGGGTCTATCTTGTCGTCCTCCCAGTCCCCTTGTTTGGTGTATCTCCCAGGTCCCCCATTCTTCCTTTATCCTTATATACACTTGACTGAGCGCCTGCTGACGAAGCTCCTATTTTTTTATTACACTGAGGAAAATTCGAACAATATGATTTAAATGTATTCTCTTGTATATTTTTTTTCTATTTAGAAACATGGTGGCTCTCCTTTGATATTAATTCATTCTTAGCCAGAGGATTTCATAACTCTCCATTTATTGTTTTGTAAGTTTTTGAAATCGAAAACCACGGCCAATTTTGGTGAAATTTTTTAAGGTGCACAGACACTCTCCGTAGTTTCCTCCGTTTCCCTGGATGCGTGCGTTACGCTTTTTAATGAAGTCATTTGAAGCATTCGCTGATTCGTTTGTGATTTATGAGCAGACACCGCAGGCCCAGGATAGGGATGTGTAGCCGTCCCGCTTTTCAGCCCCTTTTCACCTCCTGCGCACATGTGACAGCATCAATCAGTTTTTGTTGCTATTGTTGTTGTTGCCCTTGTTGTGTCTGGTTAGGCATGTGTGTAGCTCCAGTTCACTTGTCACGATAATTGCTTCAAAATTTCTGTCCCAGGAGCTAACTGGATTAGCCTAATTGGATGCCAGATGTTATGGCTTTGGAATTTTCTTTGGTGTTATCCTTGCCGCAAATGCCGGTGTCAGAGCCAGTTTGCATAACGTTAATTAGGGCGAAGGACGAAGGTGATTGCGATTTAAGCAGGCCAATAGAGTATTCATGGGCGAAAACGATTTAGGGTCCTTTTTGGAGATTTCACTGCACTTCTCCTCCTTGTTTTGTGTAAATGCAAATCGTGCTTTTCCGCCCAACGCCCTTCTGTGTTTGTATTTTGCCTGCAGCTGTTCTGGTGTTTCATTAATTAAGGTGAAATAATTACGATTACGTCGCGTAATCCCCAAACTAAAGCTCACGCCCTGTCTTTAGGTGTTTAAGCGGTAACTTAAGTGCTTTTTAGAGCAGTGCCCTTTCGCTAGAGCCCTTTGGGGGCGAGGCGAGTCAATAACCTAATCATACTTCCCATACATCTATCTATACCGCAACGATTGGACTATTTCATGCTTGATTAAGCCAACAGCCAAGCAGAAGCACTTATAACTCAATGTCGAAAGTTGCTCTGCGCAAACACAATGCCAGCGGCGGCACTGTCAAATGGAAATGGCACCCTTCTTCCCCTGCAGACATTGACTTATTCATGCTCCTCTTGCAGTGCAGTAATAGCTGGATGGTTGTCCCGGCCAATGACTTTTTGACTTGGCCACCGACGATGCAGTCGACAGACACTCCCCACAAAGGCTATTTGATTTCATTTCATGCAACAGCAAAAGACGACCCCTCACTGTTTTAAAAACATCGGGGAATTGCAGATTTCACTGGGAAAAAATTTCAGACAATTGCACTTAATTTCTTTTTTTCTTTTTAAAACCTTTTATCTTATAAGAAATTAAAGTTAAGCGAAGTTTATCTTTCGTAAAATTTATTTTGTTGGGTAAATATTTTAAAACTGCGTTTAAGCAGTTATTATTCTCTCTGTATTTGCGGTTAACCAACAGGGAGATTGTCATTAAGAGGCACCGAAAGCACCCACAGAGAGACACTGTATCCTTAAGCACTGCTCCCCTGCCAGGATAATCGAATCTGTTGTCCAGGTGACCTTCTGACCGATTTAGTGGCGAGCCTTGACGAAAAAGGTTAAGCCGGGAATCCCTGGCCGGCTTCCGAAAAAGAGGACTCATCACGGGGCTGGAGATAATGATGTTGGGCAACCGCTTTGATTGACAGGTCCATTCAATCGGGCCGGCGCTCAGTTTATTTTTCCTGCTTAGGCAGTGAAAATTGTTTTCAGCCGATAAAGCCACCTAATACCGAAATTTATGCAAAAGTTGGTGTTGAATTCAGTTGCGAATTTACGAATTTCCGAATTTATTCACGAATCCTGAGCCGCTTTAATAAAGAGGCTCAAGGGGAGCTTCATATCCTTTTCGACTTTCATTCCTGTATCGATTGCTCCTCTGAGTGTGTGGGCATTGGCGATGAGCGGGCTGTATCTGCTCCTGATATGTTGGCCTAATCATTGAACTGGAAATCGTACAAACAAAGGCACGCCTTCCCGAATGTTTTTGATGTTGAATGAGTGGGACTTTGACTTGGGAGTGTACAGAGGCAGGGGGCCATTGTAGTCGTCGGCTCGTCAATAGTGTCGTGGTCGTTATCCCTTGAGCCTTGTGACCCTCTTTGTTGAGCAAATAAAGTTACGTTCCCACCAGGCGGCGGCAATGGGCAGCAGACAAAAGTTGCCCTATATCTAGTTAATTAAGTAGCTATTACGAGGCCCACAGCCACATCAAAGCCGAGTTTCGAACTAAATAAAATGCCACAGCTCCCTCACTATACGTGGGAAAATTTATTGGAATCCTTTTAGCGCCATAATTACAATTTATGAGCTTGCTAAATTTAATTACACGCCCCAAATTAATGTTATTTCAAAGTTCACAGGCGAAAATATTTGAGTAATTGCCTGTCTGCCTGCGTTCATGGAATTCGAGTTGAGTTTTTAAATTTCGCAATTGAAGTGCTTCAATTATAATTAATGCATGTGAATTCGATTGCCGCGCTCAAGAGTGATTAATTCCCTGATTCATTTATGCATTCATTTATTTTCACGTGGTTTCTCCGGTTCCCTGCTTCCCTGGAAAAACACCTGCGATGAGATTTATGAGCTGACAGAACTGTTGAAATCGATGTATCGGGAAAGCGACGCTTTGTTCCATTGTTTCTCTGCAGTGCAAATTAGTAATATCATCACGGGCATAATCTTTATCAGCGGACGAACGGAAGCAGACATCAATCAAATTCAAACGGAAATAATCGATGCTCGGGGAAGTGGAAAGCGGGGAAAATCTGTGGAACTGTAAGGGATCATTACTGGTGTCCCATAATAATGATTATTATTATTATTGTTATGGTGATTTACCTGTCGGCGATGCCGGCGGCCACGTTGCGTATGAGTGATGTGATGATGATGTGCGAACGAAAAAGGAAATCAATTACAACGTGTATTTACATATGCCGTTTTTTACTTCAACGACAGCACCGAGGCACTTGGCGCTTTTCCCCAAAGATAAGGGACTCAATATGAATGCAAATGTTTGACTACATTTGGTGTTCCTCACGCCCCCGCTCGCGTCATAATTTATTCGATGACCACTTGGGAGTCCAAACGTCCTCATCACCAACACACAGTGCAGCGGGTGCAAAGTTAATTTGCCGCAGAGTCCCCTAGCTTTTAATGAGAATTCTGTTGTCATTTCATGCCACAGTTTTCTGTTTTTTCTCTTCTTTTTTTTTGATAAAAATTATGTAAATAATGCTGGCGAACAATTTGTGTCAGCTTTGGCTTCTGCGTTACCGTTCCCCATTGGCGCTTCTATTCTTTGACTTTTAATACGAAAAGTCAGCAGCGTAATAGAAAATTGTTTGCCTCATAATGGAAGAATAAATCTGCTAACAGCGCATTGGGCACGCGTTGCGTATACGTAATATGAGAAAATAATTGCTGCTAGCCCCGGCGACTAAATTGCTTTCGAAGCGAGCCCAAAAGCACACACACACACACATAAACAACACTCATTGCCATACACCACCGCACGAATGATGAGATGGCAGAAAAGTTTTTAAGCAGAAAAAAGCCCTGGAAATGATTTCGTTTACAATGGTTTCTCTTGTTCATTGCCTCCATACTCGCAGACGAAAAACGGTGCTTTTATGGCCGTGTTTATTGGCCACCTTGTTGACCAAAACATTCATTGGCTATCCCCAGACATTCCTTGCATATCCTGCTGACTCTCGAGTCTCGAGACCCGAGTTCCGAGTCCCGAATCTCGAGTCTGTCATTGCTTTTCTCGGCTGATGTCTCGCCTTTCGCATTCGCCATAAATCATTATTATCAGAAGCAACATTTTAATGACTTTGGTCATTTGCATACACCATACACCTGTTTACTTGGGGCGGTAGCGGCGGAGGCGGGACCTGGCCGGCCGCCTCTCAACCCGGAGTTGCAGTTTAAGGACTTAGGACTAAGCCGACGGCTTAAAGGCTTCAATGATGTCTGCCGAGGCACCGCAAATCCCCCGGGGCGCAATTTTCTTTGATTATTTCGGTAAATTTACATTTGTTTCGAATGACTAACGGCATCCTTTCAAAGTTTAATTTGGGTCTTTAAATGCTGCTATGTTATTTATTATTTGCCTTTCGTTTATACGAGACAACCATTCGAGGGCGAGAGCAGACTTACGTGCAAGGACTGGCTTGCATTTATTTGGCTACGTTATTGCCAATGTCTGGTTTTATGTTTCAAATGAACTGAATCCAGCTTCTTCCCTGGAAATCTGTCAGTAGCCGAACCCCAAGACGATGAAAGGATTTCTGAATGTGTTTTATGATGTATCGACAAATTCTATATGCACCCGAGCGCAAAAGGAAACTCATTTTCCATGCTCGAAATCCCTCAATTGTGTGGAAACCGAAAAAATATGTTTAAATTTTACTCCCACCTGTCGGCAGAATGGTTTATAAGTCATAATAACTCAGTTTGTGATGCTCGTGTGCATTTTAAAGTGCCCGTAATGGCTTTCCCCGAATAATACTAATAGATTCTCCGAACTTCAGCCACAGCCGTCCTCCAGTAATTCCTTGTTTTGAAAGAATAAGATTCCTGTCCTACAAGGGCATTCAAACTTCGCATTGTTTACCCTGGCTCTGCTGTTGACCCCGGCAGAGCAGTTTCCTACTCTACTCCTGGTTGACACATGCTCACCCTTGACAGCCTTGAGCTCTGCATGCACAGCATGAAAATGGCAGCAGAGCAGCCACATGACCAAGCTTGGGCGCCGACGCGACGCCTGGAGGGGCGGAATATGAAATACGGTCGGAGGACCCAAAGGACCCAGCTTTTAATTGTGTGCTGGAAATTATGTTTCACTTTTTCCACCTCCGGCTCTACATCAACAAACCTCGGCGGGCTTTTGTTACCTACAGTAACCCGACGAAGCGCAAATTGGACGGATCCCGAAGAGCCTGGCAGAAAAAGAGTACAATTTCGGAGCTGCCAATTGTTTAGCTTTTCTGTCTAATATCTTGTTACAGCCGGTGCTCTACTATTTCCCAGTCATACATATTTAATTGGCTTTTTTGCAGATGCTTTGTCAACAGATACGTTGCCTTTTAACAGGATTCTAAAGAGTTTTGCACAGGCAGACATGTGATTTTTGGTGACTGGGAATTGAATACAACTCTTGATTGCTTTTTATTAAAAAATGAAGTATAATTAATAGGAATAAAAGTAACTTAGTCCGCAGTTTTTGTTGAGAATCTCCAGGGTCAATGAAGTATAATTAGCTATGTTGGAATAAAATTAACTAAGTCCGCAGCTTGCCGTCGATTATCTCCAGGATCATCTTCTTTCGCATATCGACCATGTGAGCTTGAGTGAAGGTTAGCGGAGCATCACGTGTTATATACTCGGCAAACATGCAACTGAAGACGCCGCAGTCGTTGCCGTTGAGCTGCTGCGGCACATCTTTAGCTGTTTCGAGCTTGAAGTCACTGGTGTCAAAAATCTTATTGCGTTTGTCCACCGATTCCTGCTGCAGATACATCTCCAGGGCTGCAAGCGCGGCCTCATTTCTTATGCCCAGGGAGTCGTAGAACCGGATTGTCTTGTGGCGCATGTCGATAATAGCCATGCTCCAGTGGTTGGGCTGCCCACCAAAGTGCACCGGCACCGGTATTATCTGCTTGCTGAAGAGGTCGACCTTTTTTGTCCAACGCCTCACCTTGCAGTATCCTTCTTCCAGCAGTCTCGGCATGAAGAAGGTATTCATGGCATAAACACTGGGCAGCTGGCCGGCACTCTCTTGCGACCGCTGGTTCAGGAGTTCCATGTAAAAGTTGATCACGTTGTCGTTCACCCAGTTGCCACCGAACAAGGTACGGATGTCATAGCGGCTTATCTGAATGTGGAACTTGGTGACGAGCACTAGACCAAGCGAGCCCCGGAGCCAACTCATTACGCGCATGTGGTCCAAGTTCGTGATTTTCACCTCGATGCTCGAGGAATTGTCAACCTTGGACTCATCGTACGTCGGTGATGACTGGGTGGGAGATGGCTCAGCACTGTCAGAGGCTGGAACCGGCTTATCATCATTAGGCTTAAGGTCCTCGACCACGGATATGCTCAGCCCCTTGATCGGCTGAGAATCGTCTTCGATGATGGAAGACTGGGTTGGTGATGACTGGCTGACTGCTGACTCAGCACTGTCAGGGGCTGGAACCAGCTTATCATCATTAGGTTTAAGGTCCTCGACCACGGATATGCTCAGCCCCTTGATCGGATGAGAATCGTCTTCGATGATGGAAGACTGGGTTGGTGATGACTGGCTGACTGCTGACTCA